>JASFAX010001825.1:0-48620 GCA_030737875.1 Allium sativum
TTGCTGTCGGAGATTTATATGCTTCTAAGAGAAGAGATACTTTAACGATTTATGATCGGTAAACATCTCAAATCTTTCTCCCAAGAGATAATGTCTCCACATCTTCAACGCCAACACGATCGCTGCTAATTCCAAATCATGTGTAGGGTATTTTCTCTCGTGCGGTTTCAATTGCTGACTTGCATAAGCTACAACCCTACCTCTTTGCATCAATACAACACCCGGTACCACATGCATCCGTATATACTGTCATCTCTTCATTCCCCTTTGGAATGATTAACACCGGTGCACATGTCAATTTTTCCTTTAGACTTTGAATGCATTTTCCCACTTTTCGTCCCAGACGAAAGCTTGGTTCTTCTTGGTCAACTGAGTCAACGGTGTTGCTATCTTGGAGAAGTCCTGGATAAACTTACGATAATATCTGGCTAACCCCAAGAAACTTCTTATGTCTGTTGCATTCTTGGGCGTAGACCAATCTTGTACCGTAGCCACCTTCGCAGGGTCCACGGCTATACCATTCTCTGAAACAACATGGCCCAAGAATCTCACTTCCCTCCTCTAGAAGTGACACTTAGAAACCTTTGCTTTCAACTGGTGTTTTCTCAACACCTCCATCACTATCCTCAAATGTTCCTTGTGTTCTGCCTCTGTCCTCAAATAAACAAGTATATCGTCCACGAACACAAGAAAAAACTTATTCAACTGCTCTTTGAATACCCTATTCATAAGATCCACAAAATATGTTGGCACATTGGTCAACCCAAATGGCATGACCAACCACTAATAAAATCCAAACGGCGTCCGAAATGCCGTATTAGCTATACTCTCAGCTTCCACTCTAAGCTGATGAAAACCTGTTGCGAGATCCAACTGAGAGAACACTCTCGCACCACTCAACTGATCAAACAAATCATCTATCCGTGGTAGAGGATACTTATTCTTCCTCGTCACCTTATTCAGCTCGCGGTAGTCTACACACAATCGAAGGGTACCATCTGCCTTGGATGCAAACACAACTGGTGCTCCCCACTCAGAAACACTTCTTCTGATAAATCCCTTCTTCAAAAGATTGCTTAATTGCACCCCGAGCTCTCGCTGCTCCCTTGGTGCCATACGACGAAGTGGCATCACTATAGGTCTGGCATCTTTCACTAAATCAATACGGAACTCAATCTCTCGGTATGGTGGAAGCCCGGTCACTTCCTCGAAGACGTCCGGATACTGGCCAACCAAAGGCAAACCTGACAACTCATCATGCGGGATGTCGAGGGAATTTAGAAAACTAGCCATTACCCTATCACTAGGTAGACCACCAAACACTACCCTCCTCCCATCATTCGCTCTAGCTGTCACCAAAAATCCCTCACATTCTACCACCACCCCGTATCTTTGGAGCCAATCGACTCCCAAAATAATGCCAAACCTAGTAAAGCCCAAAACAAAGCAATCACAAACAAACATACATCCATGACTTGATAAGACTACAGTACGACAAATCATGCAAAGGCTAGTCGAACCACCAATCGGGTTCGTCACTACTAAAGGTCTATCGACTATCTCGGGTTCCAATCCCAACCTATCTACCATGTCACTAGATATGAAAGAACTGGAAGCTCCGGTATCAAACAAAACTCTAACAGGAACATCATAAAGAGAAAGCATACCTTGAATGACACATTCTTTCCTTTCTCCGCCGCAGTTGGGGCATTCGACGAAGAAGGAATAGCATTAAGGGCATATGCTTTCACCTTCTGCTTTTCTTTCAAAGGTTGTGGACATTTATCCTTTTGGTGTCCAACTTGGATGCAGTTGATGCACTTCCTGTCTGCTGGATTTGCTCGACAATTACTAGCATAGTGGCCCTTCTTGCCACAACTAAAGCACTCAACATCTTTCTTCTTCTTCTGGCCATCCTTATTCTGGTTTTGCTTCCTCTTATTCTGATAACCACTCTTGCCTCCACTGCTTGCTTGCGGTTTTGGCTCCTCTACAGATGCGACCTCAGTTTTCGACTTAAGGTAAATACTTTCCGATCTTAAAGCTTTCCGCACAATCGATTCAAACGTCTAATCGATGTGGTTAATAAGCCTTTCCCCCAAGTATCCATCCAAGCCAGTTATGATCTTTTCGTTCCTATTCTCGGCAGTATCTATTAGGGATAACCTATATTTTGACAAAGTGTCGAATTCAGCAATATACTCCGAGGCAGCTCTGCCATTCTGCTTGAGTTCCAAGAATTTCTTAAACAACACTGACTTCTGAGCAGCTGGAATGAACTTTTTGTTAAAGCGAGCCTTAACCTGATCCTTAGGAGTAGCTGCCTTTATAGCATTCCACCAATTCATTACCCGTCCTTGCAGCTGACGGGATGCTAGCCTTTCTTCATTGCATCCTCGATACCTAAGTCTTCTAAGATATGCTCACAGCTACCCAACCAATCCTGAACATCCGTAGCCGACTCTGTTCCGTGGAACGGCTTTCCACCAAGGCTAGTATAATCCTTGTTAAGCTTGGAGAAATCGGCCCTAGGTGCCTGCACTACTAGACCACCACCATTACCAGCATTGGGAGTTGCACTCTGCACATCCCAAAAGCATCTCTCATATGAAGTTGGTGAACATCATCCTCATATCAGGGTCATTCCTATTGTTAGCCCTTGGACCCGTGTTCCTCAAGTTTTGGCTCATCGTTCAATCTGTAAGGAGAAAACGATTAACCATCTCTTCAGTGGTGTCAATGCAGTACGACTTCATCCTTATCTATACCAACAGTATATATATAGCTTTTGAAAACCAAAATAATCACAAATACGCACTCTCATAAACGTATTATCTCTCTGTGGTGTCTTTCCCTAGGTTAACTACGCAACCTAGATCTCTGATACCAAGTGTGACGGCCCGCCACGCACCAGCCGGCATTTCCTCCGAAAGTGCGTTGTACACATGCTCGACTAGAACGAAATAGTCGCCAAAGAAAGGAAAGAAGAGAATGAACTAATCAAGAACCTGTAGAATGTCTCACAGTGCATGGGATAAAATATAATAGTAACATACTTGACAAAAAATAGGCGAGACAGTGCATAAGCTGAAAAATAAAACTACACATCATAGTAGCGGAAATCCAAATAAAGCTTATGTTCCACATCACCATTATTACAACTTTTCTAACTGTCTCTAAAGAAAAGCAAAGGAAAAAGGTACACTACTAATGCCCAAAGTAGTGACCCGCAGCGACACAGGGAGAATATCTATATATATCATACGTGGAAGCCTCCTGCTCGTCTCCAGTACAGCTATTCGTGCATCACCAACTAACCTATCTCTAGTCTGCTCATTTAGGAGCACCCATAGTAATAAGAAGAGACATAAAACTCTGGGTCAGACAAAAGTCTGGTATGAGCGATAAGCAGCAAAACATAACAATAACAGGTATACTAAACCATACCTGAACCTGGACCTACAACCAAAGAGTTAGCACTACATACTGTACAATACTCTAAGGTGCCACTAACACATGGTGTAAAGAATATGGGGGTGGGGGCGTGCATATCATAGTGATGGCAAACAAATCAAGAATAGCAACCATCCTCACGTATCTCACTCAATGCGTTAAGCATACGATGTCCACCACTCTCAACCACTAGACCCATCGAAGTAGTGACGGAGTTCGACTTGTACGACTACTGCTACCACCAAGCTTACCCCACGGAGTCCTGACTAAATCTTTACAAATGACCCCGTTTTATTGGTCTATAGCCCATTAGTCGTAACTAGACCACTGTAGTCTTGAATCCGTTCACGTACCCCCTACACATAGTGATCCAAAGTCATAGACATCGACAACCCCTTAACACACGTCCCGCAGCAAATCCCAACTCATGAAGTTGACTCGTTGGTTCTCATCTGGATCCTGAGTTCTACTTCTCATTTGGAATACCTTTGCATCTCGGGTTTGTGGTCTTCTCCGGATCGGTCTTCATCTGGTTCAGAAACAAACTTCCTTTCAGATCGATTCTCTTCCCCTTGTTCAGTCCATAGTCATCAGCCTCCTTCTGGTTGGTTCGTTCTCCCCTTGTCAGATCGAGTCGTGGTACCCAAGCTGGATCAGATTGTGCTTCCTTTACCAAATCGGGTCGGGTCGTGACCAAGCTTCACGGTTCGGATCGTGGAGCTCTCCCGATGAATGGATCGGTTCGGTGTCTCCATTAATGAGTGGTTTGGATCGGAGGACTTCAGAGGCGAACGAATCGGGGATGGCAAGCTTCAGCAGGCGGCTCGTGGGAAGGTGGCCACGATCGAGTCGGGTTCGGAGGGGGCGATCTGATCCGGTTCCTGCACATCTTTCCCGCAACTTTCCAGCAACCGTTTTACACCATATGACGGCGTTTTCGACCAATCTAACTTTTCTAATCAATTGCTAAGCATGCCATACATTCATAGCAACATGTATAATCATCCACAAACACCAAAACAACAATATGACAAGGTTAAACGGATCAAACATAGCCAAAATTCTATATTTTCCCTTAAGCATGTTTAAGCAAAACTAATGATAGGATTAGTTAAATTTAACCAAATTAACCAAATTTTCTAAGAGAGGCCTAAAATAGTATTTCAAAATTTATCAATATTTTTTCAGATTTTTAACATGTATAAATTCACTAATTATCACTAATTACCCTTAATTAACGATAATTAGTGAGTAACTATGCAAATCACTCACCTTTGCCACAAATAAAATATCAAATCTAAAAGAATTCTCTGCTTGGGCGCGAATACCAATGTCTAACAGCAGCTCTATTCTGAAATGGTGTTATTTCTCCTTGATTAGATGTAGTTTAGCTAAATCTTCAATTAGAAAGTGATTTAGGATGAAATTATAAGATGAAGGCCATTACTAGGGTTCCAAGAATGAAAGTGGTGGCTGAAAGAAATGTTTTCTAACCCTAATCAGCCCCTATATACCCCTAATCCCGAAATTCCCCATCGGGCCTAGCTGTTAATTACCCAATTAAGCCCAGTTAAGTAGTTTTTCACCTTCTAAACCATGTTTCAGCCATATCTCCCAAACGGTAAGTCCGTTTATCACTTTGACCACTCTACGGAAAGGTAAACCATCATCCGGATCTAATGGAAGTGGTTTCAGGTCAAAACTCCTTTCCAATCAAAAGTTATGGCCGAAACAAAATCAGCTAGGGGTAAAACGGTCATTTAAAAATTGGCAAAAATCGTAAACATGGGAAATGACCCCAATAGTCGTCTCCCTAAGTTACATGACCATACAACTTCGTTTGTAAAAGAAATAAATATTCTATGATCCTTCGATGCGTAAAATGCGGGTCGTTACACCTAAACTCTTGGGTGCCCAAAATAAGTTACGGGCAGTCAAGTAGTCGGGATTTTACAGATTCACTTGGAGGAGTTTTGAAGCAGGAGGCTTTACCAGTTAGCTATAAACTATCATATTTTCCGCTGTGTATTATGTTGTATCTGGAAACGGGTATCTATAACTGTTCCAGGAATAACTGTTGTACTCTGATGATGGTATGTATATATGCAGTTATAGATTTATATTTCAAAAGTTATGTTATTTAATATATTATTCGTTCCACTGTGAGTTTATGATCTTCACTTTCTTCTATTCTAATATTTATTCCTTTCTATTTCTCATCCTCTAACTTCTTTCTAAAATGATTCGTATTTCTATGCAAATTTGGGTGGGTTGTGTGGTATTATTAGTCGACTCAAAGAGTATGGAAATTCGACCGTTACAGTCTATCTTTTGGCAATCCTTCCTATATATATAGTTCGCTTTTTAACCCTAAAAATCATTCGTTCAAGTTCAATGAGTTAGTGCCGCCACACATAAAAACAAACAGCTATAATTCTTCAAATCTTCTCTCTCTTAAAATCGAAAAATATGATGTTCAGATCACCAAACTTTCAACTATGCTTGACAAGGACGGTGAGGTACTTTGGGCGGAGGAAGCAGGGGGCTCAACCATCGAGGTGGTAGAGTCCAATGGTGCTCCGGCGTAGCAGCGTCGTGGCGATCTCAAATCGTAGATGATGAGATAGGGTCGGCCTTATTCGAAAGCATCTGGAACCAGAAACAAGTGGAAATTTGGAAGGTTTAAATTGGAAGTATAATATTGGGCCAACGTGATCTTTACGTGATGGTGCACATTCTAGGAAAACAAACAAAGGTATACCATACAAAAGAATATACACTCGGCCATATTGTTAAGTAGTTAGTTTATACATAAAAAATAATGGGTATGTTTTGAGAAGCAACAGTAGTGTGTGAATTGGAAATGAATAAATCAAATTGGCCTGTGAAAGTTATTGCGTCAATGGGATTATGCTGGAGTTTATTTTACATTTCGAAGAAGCAAAGTTTAGAGAAGGTTTTTAAAGGGAAATAAACAAAGTTAAACAGTTGGACATGTTTTATTTTTTAGTAGACGTTTTGGCTTTGGCATTTATTTTGGTGGATGCGTGGGTTTTGGATCACTTTGGGAAAGAGCGTTATGTTGAAATTAATGGAAACAATCATCGTAAGAAGGAGTAATGGGCGTACTGGGGAGTTGAACTGAAGTGAAACAGCAGGTTCCAAACTAGGAATGAACGAAGGAAGGCAAACAAAAGAAAATGGAAGGATTTCAATATAAGGCCCATACGTTTTTAAATGAAGGATGGCAAAATGGAACAAAGCAGTGAAGTCCAAAAGGGGAGAGAACCGAAGCTTGAAGGTGAACCGAAAACAGACGAGGAAGGTTGTTTACGTGGTTTGTAAACTGGAAGCAGTAGTTCGAAAACGAAGTGGTGCAGTAGTTTATTTTCAAAGAAGGAAGTGGGTATTTTCAGCAGAAACAAAGGAGAAATGAAGCACTAGCGAGAACAGAACGTGGCAAAACAGTTTGAACAAGCAACAAATGAGGAGCAGGTTTGGGGAATGAAAGTTGAAGTGTTCTAGTATTAAGTATCACGTGAGGAATATGTTTTGGGGCGATGAGGTGGGTTAGCTAGAATGGAAGCAAGACGGTTTCATTTGTTTCAAAAGCCGTGTTTTGGTCAACACGTGTATGCGACGGAAAAAAAATCAAAAGGTATTGGGTTCATTTTATTTTGAAACAAACAAAAGTTTTAAAGAGGAGTGATGTTTCATTTTAATGTGAAGGCAAAACAAAAATGATCAAACTATTTAAACCCATGTTTACGTGGTGCAGTGTGTATGGAAACAAATGACTTGTGTAGTAACAAGTGACGTGAAGAAATTTTGGGCTTGCTATAAACCTTGGGCATTTTGTGTGAAGCAGTATGGTTGGCTTCGGCATTTAGCAGATAAGACAAAGAAGAAAATTTGGGCAAACCGTTAAACGTGTGTGTAGTTTTCCTTTCAACAAGAAACCATGAAGAAGCACTGTTTGGAATGGAGTAGTTTAACTCGAACAGAAATAAAGAAGTTTTACACCACTTTTACCACTTGACAGTAAATAGTTGGATCTTGGACGTGTTATAATAATTTGGCAACGAGAAATTGGGAGGTTGTCTTGTGAAAGGTGATCAGTATTTCTGGAAGAGCGTTGGTCATAACGAAGCAGATACAGTAGGTATATGATCAAATGGAAGCAATTGCTTGGGAAAATGGAACATGGCCTTCTCGAATCAATTGAAGAATTCAAAGGAATCTACTTGGTATAACAATAAAAAAGTAATTTAACATTACTTAAGTATTTTTAATTAAGGACTATTATTTTTGTTAAAACATGATTAACTTAATTAATCGTTTAATTAAGAATTAATTAATATTAATATAATCCTATGTTATAAATGTTATAACATATGCATATGTCGACAGAATTTGATGAAACAAATGGCCATGGGATCATGGTGACGGATAGAACAATCTGGAACCGTTTTTGGCAGAGACGGAGATATAGCTGGAATCTACAGTTAAATTAAACGACTATTTAATTTAACTGTAACCGAACCGATCAAATCAATGTGAGTTTGACTCACTCAGTTTACCCACTTATATTTATTTAAGTCGGGTTTATTATTTGTGTTCTATGTTTGTTAATTGTTTGATGGATGCCATAGATATTTATATGTGTTTAACTGAACTGATTAAATTAAACAGTCGTTTAATTTTAATATGAACAAATCGTTATTTTTAACGATTATTTTCCAAACAAGATAACTTACCTCGTTGGTTACGTTTATAATAATATAAACATATTAAATTAAAATATGGATGCTTGGATTACTATGATTTATTTATTGTTTAATATTATCTCTGTTTATTGAATTGAAATGTGGTAACGTATTTGGATGTATGGAAAACAGGTTGGAGGGATCCAACGGGATTCTTCAAATTTATTGTTATTTTCATATTACCATTATATGAATTGTATGACCAACCTGATTAGACGATTGATTTGTTTATTGTTTTATTGAATCGTATTCAACATTTGTTATGATATTAATCAATGGACGACATTGGTTGGGTAATTGGCATCACATGGCCTATAAAATCAACCATTTGACGAATATGGATTTACCATCAGGTGAATCAACAGAAATGAAGTTATAAAATTTAATTTATAACTGGGAATAGATTTTGAAATCTATTAGTTTGAATTTAAAATTGATGAAAAGAAATTTAATATTT
Source organism: Allium sativum (assembly GCA_030737875.1). Taxonomy (NCBI): domain Eukaryota; kingdom Viridiplantae; phylum Streptophyta; class Magnoliopsida; order Asparagales; family Amaryllidaceae; genus Allium; species Allium sativum. The sequence goes on from JASFAX010001825.1 coordinate 8,677, forward strand.
ATTGTTAATTATTTAAGTTTATAAATAATTATATAATGATTTTATAATACAAATTCTTATGTAAATAATATTTATAAGCAGTTGAGCAGAATTTAAGGTAACAGTTAAGAATTGGATTTAATTGTTCTACAAATAAATTAAATGAAGTTTTTTAAATTAATTATATTATTAATTAATTTAATAAGAGGATTTATTTGGAATTGATTAACGAGATAAATCATGGGATGAGTTGACTAATTCAATTATTTTAATTGTTGGTTATTTGGTTAATTAACTTTTAATTAATCGAATAGAATAGTTTAACGAATGGTTGTTTAATTTTAATAAGACTTTAAAAAGGGAATTTATTATTTATTTAGTTAATAAAAATTATCTACTTCTATAGTAGTTAAAATTGAAGAAAAATCATTATTTTAATCAATAAGGATTAAAGTGATTTTTATTTAAATGAAGTTTATTAAAATAAGTAATTATGTTCGAAATGGAATATCAATAAGGTTTGAAATGAGTTAATGAATAGGTTTATATTAAAACCCAGTTTTTATAATTAAGTTATAAAAGAAATTTTAAGCAAATATGACAGCTTAAAATAAAGGTTTACTTAATATTTAAATTAAGTAAAAGAAGTCGAGATAAGGAGTTTATATTAAAACTTGAGATTTTATAAACAAGGTTTATAGAGGAAATGTGAAGTCAAAGTATTGATTTCGAATTTGACGTTACTTAATAATAAGATTAAGTGAAAGAGATGGAATTGAAGCGATATTTTCAAGTGGAAAATGGTCGAATGAATTAGAAATGGAATAGTATGGGTTGATAATGAGTTAGATAAGAATTTGAAACTAATCGAAGATCGGTTAAGTTGAGTGATTTTCTGAATATTAATTTGATGTTGATTTCGGCCTTCGGGGTTGATACTTAGGGAATTATTCACTTACAAATTTACGGTCAGGGACTAATGAAATGTTGAAGTATAGAAAGGCATGAATAAGTGATAAGAATGTTTGAATAAAATATTTGAGAATATAAATTGAAATTTTCAAAGTAACGTAATTAAAAGGACTCAAGTGTGTATATATATATAATGAAATAAAAGAGATTTGTAACGATGTTCTATGAGTGGGGAGTTGAAGTGATTTCCCAATTATCAATAACGAGTAGTAACATGGTAAATAGTTTTGAAGAAAATCTTATGATTTAATAAGATGTGAAATGTTATGTTGAAATATCGAAAGGAGTTTTAAGTTGTAAATTAACCATTTGTTTAATTAATTTTAATTAAAGAAGCCAAGTGATGCTGAGTACTAAACCAGTAAATCTATTTTTATTGCATGATTGAATGGTTGTTTTATTTTATAGTTAAATAATCGACTATCAAATCTGACCTATACGATTGTTGGTACGGAAAGACTTGGATCGAATTTATATTCGAAAACCATCCCGAACCAACGAATACGTAGAAGATAAATATTGAAGATGGAGAAATTAAAAACTGTTGATCTTCAGGAGTAAAAGAGACACTTGTTGAATTTCTCTGGTTTAGCGGCCAGAGGTATTTCGATAGTGATTCTGTCGTGATTGGAATCTATAGATTGCAAGGACTACTCGCTACTAATCTATAGGGTGACACCTGGGATGTGGTAGGAGGGTGCCTTCGGTTCATCCTGTTCCTGGATGACTCGTATGAACGAATGTTTGACAAAATATTTCTTATGAATCACGTACATTGATTTTTACAAACGTATTTCTTGTAACACCCCACGTCCATTAATGTCACTCACAAAGGGAATGCATTAACTTCCATGGAGGTTATAAGTGAATATAGAACAGAAAAAATACAACAAGACAGATAATAAATAGTACTTGGAAATCTAAAACTTCATTTTATTGCAGCGGAAATTAAAAATGTTTGTTACATCATAAAACCATAGATCATAACCAAGTACAATATCCATCTTCATAAAAACAAAATACATAATCCCATTACATAAATAGCCATTAAAAAGATAACAAGCTGGACTTTACTTCAACGGTCCAAGCTTTCCAAAGAGAGATGAAGCAATTCAATCAAACTCCACTAGAGCTGGGCCCAACCTGAGGACCTGGAGGGGGAAAAAGGATAGAAATAGAGGGGGTCAGACATAAAGTCTGGCGAGTATGATAATTCTGACAATACTATTATCAAAATAACTAGACTAAGGCATAAGCTGGAAGACAAGTAAATGTCTATGAACTCTTAGGAAGATAAAGATAGCATTTAAGATAACGTTAAAGATAACGGTAAAGGCACACCTAATTACTAACGAATGATTACTACACTGCACCGCACATTACTACACTGCACCACACCAGTCACCCTATTGTTTGATCCCACTTGCTTCACACAGAAACTTTATAAATAGCCTTACGTACCCCTAGCTGACTACATAGGTGCCGTCTGCCCCTATCTCCACTAGGTGTACCCCACTACCCACTTTCGATCGGCTCCCTACTCGTAGATACCCGTGCTGGCCCCACAGTGGGGTGTATCACTCCCCTAAAGTGACAACTCGATACAACTTGAGAATGCACGGCTTATACCTACACGATGCAATAACGTCTTACCTACCAGCCCGGGTCCACACACGCATACGAAACCCGTTGGACTTGCGTTGCCACCGCTCCCCGTTTTGGCCTCTTACAGTCGAACCCAGCATGCGTGTCCCGTCCTCGACTTGGGTCGAGCCCAAAAAGATACGTTTGGGATACTGGTCGAAATGGGCCCCCACAAGCTACCCACCTAAGCTTGTCACTAGTATATCCCACTTAACGCTCTTAGTCATGTTCATTTACATGTGTGTTTGGTTAAGTCTTACTAATCGTATTTCACATGCCACTAAGGGCACCCCCTAGATTCCTCATGCCACCCAAGGCACCTACTTAACCCCCATGTCCCACCTTACATATTTATCTGGTTTAGTATTTCTTAATTCATTCAGGCCATAACCTCATAAAGACCTCTCATATTAGACTGGCATTTATGGCAGCTGGATTTGCCGGGCGGGTCCGGGCAGTCTTACACCATAAAAGAGTCTAACCTCGTGTCTTTACAATCATTATGCTTTAATTTAGGCCTAGGACCTCTCACATTGGGCTGACATTTGTGACCACTGGATTTGCCGGGCGGGTCCGGGCAGGTTTACGTCACAAACGAGTCCAACCTCGTGTCCTAAGCATTGATTAACACTTAAAATCTTGTACCCCAGTTTTAATAATTCCCTATTCAAATTATTAATTAAGTCAACTTTTAATGATGTCCATAATTGACTCAATTATGGCCATCCACTTATGGCATGCAAAATCATATCAATTGCACCCAACTTTTTAATATTAAATCCTTAATATTACTCCTACCCCACATTTATACGTTCGCTTATTCAACGCAAAATATAGGCTAGACTTGTATAGTCTAACACCTAGCACAAAAATAAATTATCACAACATATAGACAATTAAAATAAATCTAATCATAATAGGGGTGAAACTTGCATAAACTACACATGTTAAGGATCAAAAGGTGTCAACTTGTTAAATGTCTCAATTTATATGATATGATCTTAACCCAAATCTATACATAAACTTGCATATGGGGTTTTTTGGCAACATAATGATGGTGTGAACTAGCATAGGATATCACATATGTCATAGCATAATTCTAGATGTCATAATAGATGTCTTGGTATATGTTCATAACTTTTCTAATCAATCTAACTTGCATATGTGACTTGTCATATAGATCAACATAACCCAAACATGATGATTTAATTAATATGAACTAACTAGCATAGATGGTAACATCATGGCCTTTTTAACATGTATGATTCATCACAAATTAGCATAGAAAATTTCAACATACATAACATCATCATAGCATGATTTACAACATATAAGATATCATCATCACATAACATTGGATTTACAATATACATGATAGAAAAAGGGGTTTACAACAACATATATGATAATTCACGTCATCTACTCATAATCCATTCATAACTCAACCTAATTAAAGTGATAATAATCTTGTTAAGATCATCATACTCACAATTTAAGAAGAAAAGAGAGAGTTTTGCTTTGCTTTAGGGTTGAGAGAATTAGAATTGAATTTGCTTTTCTTCTTTCTTAGTTGGCGGCGGCTCCATTGATTTCCATGGCGATGGTATGACGGTAACTATTCTATTTTAATTAGGTTTAGGGTCAGCATTAGGATGTATTTATAGGTGTAGGAAGTTATTTAGGACCATTAGATTAACCCTGAACCATGAGAATCAATCAAATGCAAAATCTGCATTTGAGCGAATCGGCCCACGGGTTGACAGCCAAACACCCTGGATTAACCCCTAGTCGACCCAGCGGGGCTTGGGTCGACCTAAAAAATGGGACGGTTCGGTTATTTCCCTTCCCAATTCGCTGTTTTGAACTTTTTCGCATATTTATTTATTTATTTTTTAATTTATATATATATCAATATATATATATTTCTCTGCGCAACCCATTTCACTTAATTCTTTTCTAAAAATTAAGTATACTTTAATTTGTGAATTTTAATGTTATAAAATTACGGGGTGTTACATTCTCCCCTCCTTAAAGGATTTCGTCCCCGAAATCTCCAAGTCAAGAAGAATGTATATCCTACCATCTAATCGTCCATCTACTCAACCATCAAACACCAGCATCCATTGTCCTTAAAAGACTTCTAATGCTTTAATGTTTATATGCACAGTGTGTGTATATGTCCATATCTAATGCAAAATTAGGCGGTCTACTAATTCAGTCGACCTCCTTAGTGCAATTCATGATAGTGTCATGCGTCCAATATGTATGCAAAAGATTCCTAATGATACATATTAATTCTATATGCGTGCACAACCATCCACCTGAATGCATCAACTATATGATAATACAACCATTATACATCCATTTTACTAAATACATCCATATATATATGCAATATGCAATATGAAGTGATTGAGCCGATCTGGTGCCTAATAGTGTGTGTATATGCATCCACGAGCAACCACTAGCAAACACTTGCATCCACTTTGCATCCACCATACATAACATGTCTCAAACACATGTTTCAACCATAGGATTATCCTAACTAAAGGTCAAAGATACTAGCGAGAGGATATACTAAAAATAAGATAAGTACAAGCTAAGCGATAAAGGAGAAATTAAAAGACATACCCTAAAAAAGAAAAGGGTATCATGAACGCATCTTCTCTCCTGTCTCCCAAGTAGCGTTGCTCTCATCATCTCCCCATTGCACTTTGACTAGTCTGACCTCTCGATTCCTCAACCTCTTGATCTCCAACCCAAGAATGCGCGTAGGAGCTCGTCGAATTGTCGCATCACACTCTTTCTCCACCTCTCTAAGAAAGCTCGGCTCTACCACTTCCGCGGTGTCGTGCAAGCACTTCCTCAAATGTGACACATGGAATACGTCATGTACACCACTAAGTCTCTCGAGCAACTCCACTCTATACGCCATCCGTCCAATCTTCTCCTTAATAGGAAACGGCCCTACGAACCTTGGTGTTAATTTCCTAACGGACCCAAAGCGAACAACGTTTCGTAATGGAGACACTTTGACAAAGACCATGTCCCCAACTTCAAACTCGAGATCTGTCCTCCTCTTATCCGCATAAGATTTCTGCCTATCTTGCGCTGCTTTCATCCTCCTTCGAATCAAGTCAATCTTCTCCGTAGTCTCCCTAATCATATCGGGCCCAAGTAAGATCTTATCCGTAGATTCCCACCAACATGTAGGTGAACGACAAGGTCATCCATAAAGAGCTTCGAATGGTGCCATACCAATGCTGGACTGAAAGTTGTTATTATATGCGAACTCCTCCAATGGAAGATGCTCTTCCCACGTATCCCCAAAGTCTAGGATACATAGCCTCAACAGATCCTCTAGAATGCGATTCACCCTCTCGGTCTGGCCGTCCGTCTGAGGATGATATGCGGTGCCCAAACATAACTGAGTCCCTACCGCCTCTTGTTAGCTTCTCCAAAATTCGCTAGTGAAAATAGGATCGCGGTCGCTCACTATGCTAGAAGGAACACCGTGCAAACGAACTATTTCTCGGACATATACAGAAGCTAACCATGGAGCAGTCCTCTTACTCTTTACGGGAATAAAATGGGCGCTCTTAGTAGGTCTGTCTACTATAACCCAAATCCCCGTATTACCCTTCCTTGATCGCGGTAATCCATCCACAAAATCCATCGAGACACTCTCCCACTTCCATAGTGGAACCTCCAATGGGTGAAGCAACCCACCGGGTTTCTTTTGCTCCGCCTTTATTTGTTGGCTCACCAAGCATCTAGCGACATACTCGGCCACGTCTTTCTTCATGCCGGCCCAAAAGTAAACTCTCTTCATGTCTTTGTACATCTTGTCCCCGCCGGGATGAATGGTCATCTTCGAACAATGTGCTTCGTCAAGAATAGTCTTCCTTAGGTCATCGTCTTTTGGTACACAAAGTCTGCCTTCCCTACGTAACCAACCCTTATCGTCTAGGGTATACCTACGGAGATGGCTTGATGACTCCCCTCCTTTGAGTTTTTCTACTAACTCAATCAACTGCGGGTCGTCTCGCTGTGCCTCGCCAATCCGTCCCAAAAGCGTAGGTCTGACCTCCAAGGATGCTAGCAAACCGGGTACGAAGTCAACGGAAGGTCTAAAGTAAACATCGAAATGAATTCTAAACTTCGCCGGTCAACAAACAAACGACTTAAGGATAATCTTTTTCTAATTAAGGCATCTGCCACCACGTTACCCTTGCCAGGGGTATAGGCTATTTCAAAGTCATAGGACGCTAAGAACTCCATCCACCTTTGCTGTAGTAAGTTCAAGTCCTTTTGAGAGAATAGGTATTTTAAAGACTTGTGGTCAGTGAATAATTCGAATTTCTCGCCAAGAAGATAATGACGCCAACACTTAAGCGCGAAAACAATAGCGGCCAATTCTAGGTCATGTGTAGGATAATTTTTCTCATGCGCTTTCAACTGCCTTCCACCATAGGCTATTACCCTACCCTCTTGCATTAAGACTGCGCCTAGTCCTGTCCCACAAGCATCAGTATAAACGGTTAACGGCTTACTCCCATCTGGCAATACTAAGACTGGGGCTGAAGTCAAAGCTCTCTTCAAACGTTGGAACGCATCATCACAATCTACGTCCCATGTGAAAACTAGGTTCTTCTTCGTCAAGCGTGTCAATGGAGATGATATCTTTGCGAAGTCTTTGATAAACTTCCTATAGTAGCCAGCCAACCCCAAGAAACTTCTCACTTCAGTAGCATTTTTAGGGCCCTTCCAGTCTTGGATGGCCACCACCTTCGCGGGATCCATGACTATCCCTTCTTTGGAAACCACTTGCCCCAAGAACCGTACTTCCTTCCTCCAGAAGTGACACTTAGAAAATTTAGCCTTAAGGATATGCGCTCGTAGGGTCTCCAACACTTCCCTAAGATGTAGGGCATGCTCTTATTCATCCTTAGAAAAGATCAAGATGTCATCTACAAAGACTACCACGAATTTGTTAAGGTACTCCCTAAACACCCTACTCATCAAATCAACAAAATATGCTGGGGCGTTTGTCAAACCGGAAGGCATCACTAGCCATTCATAGAAACCGTCCGGAGTCGTAAAGGCAGTCTTGTCTATGCTATCCTCAGCCACTCTCAACTGATGGAACCCAGTGGCTAAGTCCAACTGCGAAAACACTGAGGCGCCAACTAATTGATCGAAGAGATCTTCAATCCTCGGCAGTGGGTGTCTGTTCTTCTTAGTAAGTTTATTAAGTTCTCTATAGTCCACACACAGTCTAAGGGACCCATCCGCCTTCGTGGCAAATACTACTGGAGCACCCCACTCCGATATACTTCGTCTTATGAACCCCTTCTCAAGTAACTCCTTCACTTGCTTATCGAGTTCCCTCCTTTCACGTGGAGCCATGTGGCGTACTGGCAAAGATACTGGTTTCGCATTATCCACAAGATATATTCGAAAATCTATCTCCCGCTTCGGAGGCAAGCCCTTCACCTCCTCAAACACATCCAAATATTCTCGGACCACTCTAACAGATCGTAGATTTTCCTCAGACGCGTCAAGCGATTCTAGATAACTTAGCATAACCGAACTTATGGGATTACAGAATATTTCGAGAGTGTTGCCAAGGCGAGTCACGAGCCTAACTACTCTTCTTTCACAATCAAGAACGGCCCCATTTCTGGATAACCAATCCATTCCTAAAATTAGCCCATAGCCCGTGAAGCCCAACACATAAGCATCACATCTAAATTCAACGCTAAGTATGGGAATTTTCAAATCCAAACACATCATGGACAAATAAGCTGAGCCCCCTATTGGATTCGAAACAACTAAGGGATCCTCTACTAAACTGGTTTATAAGTGCAGTGCTCCAACTAATGATGTAGAGATAAACGAATGTAATGCACCCGAATCGAATAAGGTACGGACAGGATGGTCAAACAGAAAAACTAAGCTTTCAACAGAAATGGTTCTACCTCGTTCTTGCAGCGGTGGGACCGCAAGAGCCTGAACATGTCCCCTAGCCTGCCCTGGATCCATAAGAGCCTGCACCTGTCCTCCCGAGGTAGCTCCTACCCTCTGCCCCTTCTTTGGGCAGTCCTTCACTAAATGTCCCGCATCGCCATAATGAAAACGGCCTGTCTTCTTTTTCTTTCGGCAATCCTTGCTGAGATGGCCTGGGGTTCCACAGCTAAAGCACTTCTTCTTTCCCTTGCCGTTATTGTCTTTTCCACCCTTCTTGTTTTGCTGTTGTGGTTTCTTCTGATCCCCCTTCTTCTCGGGTGCCTTATCAGCTTTAGCACTTTTCTCCTCATGCATGAGCGCCATTTCTACTAACTTCTCAAAGGTGGCCCCCATCGGGATGTGGGTCATAGCCAACCCTTGCAATGGTTCATTCATGCCATTCACGAACCTTAGAGCCTTCTTCTCCGGCGTGTTTACTAAGTCCAAGCCAAACCTTGCTAACTGATTAAATTTATTGACATATTCTTTCACTGATGAGATTCCTTGCTTCAATGTCAAGAACCTTTCCATATATAGATTTTCATCCGCCCTTGAGAGAAACTTCGCCTCGAACCTACGTCTGAAATCCGCCTAAGAGTGAACAGGACGCTCCCTATTAGTGACCTCCCACCAAAACGAGGCCTCTCCCTTCATCAACCAAGCTGCTAATCGAACTCTCTTCCCTTCTTCTACTTCAAAGATTTCTAGCAATTCTTCCACCTCCTTAAGCCAATCTCTAGCTTCCACAAACATTTCTGACCCTTGAAATGGTTTTCCACCTGTAGCCTTGAATTCCTTGCACGTCTTTGCAAAAGTATCTACGCGAGGAGGAGGAGGAGGAACGGGTGCAACTGGTGGTGGAGGAACATTGGCTGGACCTGCAGCGGCCCTAGCCTCCTATACCATCCTGGTATCGTTACACCGTCGGGTAGATTAAGATCTTCAGCAATGCTGAAACGAAAAAGGAAAGATTCAAAATGGAGAATTCGAAAGATAAAGATATGTGGCTATTGGGGATTATGTTTTTCTTAAAAACTTTTCTCTTTAAATTTCTCATTAAAACATGTTTTTGAAAACACTTCTTCCAAAAATAACTATTTTTCTAAAGTATTTTTATCTATTCTGGTAACCTTAAGCTCTGATACCACGTGTAACACCCCACGTCCATTAATGTCACTCACAAAGGGAATGCATTAACTTCCATAGAGGTTATAAGTGAATATAGAACAGAAAAATTACAACAAGACAGATAATAAATAGTACTTGGAAATCTAAAACTTCATTTTATTGCAGCGGAAATTAAACATGTTTGTTACATTATAAAACCATAGATCATAACCTAGTACAATATCCATCTTCATAAAAACAAAATACATAATCCCATTACATAAATAGCCATTAAAAAGATAACAAGCTGGACTTTACTTCAACGGTCCAGGCTTTCCAAAGAGAGATGAAGCAATTCAATCAAACTCCACTAGAGCTGGGCCCAACCTGAGGACCTGGAGGGGGAAAAAGGATAGAAATAGAGGGGGTTAGACATAAAGTCTGGCGAGTATGATAATTCTAACAATACTATTATCAAAATAACTAGACTAAGGCATAAGCTGGAAGACAAGTAAATGTCTATGAACTCTTAGGAAGAAAAAGATAGCGTTTAAGATAACGTTAAAGATAATGGTAAAGGCACACCTAATTACTAACGAATGATTACTACACTGCACCGCACATTACTACACTACACCACACCAGTCACCTTATTGTTTGATCCCACTTGCTTCACACATAAACTTTATAAATAGCCTTACGTACCTCTAGCTGACTACATAGGTGCCGTCTGCCCCTATCTCCACTAGGTGTACCCCACTACCCACTTTCGATCGGCTCCCTACTCGTAGATACCCGTGCTGGCCCCACAGTGGGGTGTATCACTCCCATAAAGTGGCAACTCGATACAACTTGAGAATGCACGGCTTATACCTACACGATGCTACAACATCTTACCTACCAGCCCGGGTCCACACACGCATACGAAACCCGTTGGACTTGCGTTGCCACCGCTCCCCGTTTTGGCCTCTTACAGTCGAACCCAGCATGCGTGTCCCATCCTCGACTTGGGTCGAGCCCACAAAGATACGTTTAGGATACTGGTCGAAATGGGCCCCCACAAGCTACCCACCTAAGCTTGTCACTAGTATATCCCACTTAACGCTCTTAGTCATGTTCATTTACATGTGTGTTTGGTTAAGTCTTACTAATCGTATTTCACATGCCACTAAGGGCACCCCCTAGATTCCTCATGCCACCCAAGGCACCTACTTAACCCCCATGTCCCACCTTACATATTTATCTGGTTAAGTATTTCTTAATTCATTCAGGCCATAACCTCATAAAGACCTCTCACATTAGACTGGCATTTACGGCAGCTGTATTTGCCGGGCGGGTCCGGGCAGTCTTACACCATAAAAGAGTCTAACCTCGTGTCTTTACAACCGTTATGCTTTAGTTTAGGCCTAGGACCTCTCACATTGGGCTGACATTTGTGACCACTGGATTTGCCGGGCGGGTCCGGGCAGGTTTACGTCACAAACGAGTCCAACCTCGTGTCCTAAGCATTGATTAACACTTAAAATCTTTTACCCCAGTTTTAATAATTCCCTATTCAAATTATTAATTAAGTCAACTTTTAATTATGTCCATAATTGATTCAATTATGGCCATCCACTTATGGCATGCAAAATCATATCAATTGCACCCCAAATTTTTAACATTAAATCCTTAATATTACCCCTACCCCCACGTTTATACGTTCACTTATTCAACGCATAATATAGGCTAGACTTGTATAGTCTAACACCTAGCACAAAGATAAATTATCACAACATATAGACAATTAAAATAAATCTAATCATAATAGGGGTGAAACTTGCATAAACTACACATGTTAAGGATCAAAAGGTGTCAACTTGTTAAACGTCTCAATTTGTATGATATGATCATAGCCCAAATCTATACATAAACTTGCATATGGGGTTTTTAGGCAACATAATGATGGTGTGAACTAGCATAGGTTATCACATATGTCATAGCATAATTCTAGATGTCATAATAGATGTCTTGGTATATGTTCATAACTTTTCTAATCAATCTAACTTGCATATGTGACTTGTCATATATATCAACATAACCCAAACATGATGCTTTAATTAATATGAACTAACTAGCATAGATGGAAACATCATGGCCTTTTTAACATGTATGATTCATCACAATTTAGCATAGAAACTTTCAACATACATAACATCATCATAACATGATTTACAACATATAAGATATCATCATCACATAACATTGGATTTACAATATACATGATAGCAAAAGGAGTTTACAACAACATATATGATAATTCACATCATCTACTCATAATCCATTCATAACTCAACCTAATCAAAATGATAATAATCTTGTTAAGATCATCATACTCACAATTTAGAGAAGAAAAGAGAGAGTTTTGCTTTGCTTTAGGGTTGAGAGAATTAGAATTGAATTTGCTTTTCTTCTTTCTTAGTTGGCGGCGGCTCCATTGATTTCCATGGCGATGGTATGACGGTAACTATTCTATTTTAATTAGGTTTAGGGTTAACATTAGGATGTATTTATAGGTGTAGGAAGTTATTTAGGACCATTAGATTAACCCTGAACCATGAGAACCAATCAAATGCAAAATCTGCATTTGAGCGAATCGACCCACGGGTTGACAGCCAAACACCCTGGATTAACCCCTAGTCGACCCAGCGGAGCTCGGGTCGACCTCAAAAATGGGCCGGTTCGGTTATTTCCCCTCCCAATTCGCTGTTTTGAACTTTTTCGCATATTTATTTATTTAATTTTTAATATATATATATATATCAATATATATATATTTCTCTGCGCAATCCATTTCACTTAATTCTTTTCTAAAAATTATGTATACTTTAATTTGTGAATTTTGATGTTATAAAACTACGGGGTGTTACATTTCTATTAGTGGCGGAGAATGGTCGTTCTTTTAGCTTAACGACCAGATTATTTTTGGGAACGTCAATTAGTGATTTGGCGAATCTGACAATGTGACATTCAAAGTGAATGGTGATGTGATGTGCTAAAGGTAGTGTTAAACCTTAAGCCTCTTCAATTGGGAAACGAAAATAATCGAGCATGTAGCATGGTCAAGTGGGTAGCTCCTAAGTAGGGTGTATAATCACCTATCTAGAGAAAATCCATTTCATTCTTTAATCTATTTCGATGTTGTCCCTTATCGGGAAACAGTGGGTCGCCCCCCACCGTTGGTGATATACATTCGATACATTCAAGCGAAATGAGTAGTCTATCATGTGTGGCAGGGTTACAACATGTTCTTGTTGAACCCAGTGTATTCGCCTCTAGAGATACACTATCGGAAGGTGGTTCTATACCTTGTTATAGTTGGAAATCAAATCTCCAATAAGAGCCTATGGTTTTTGATTACATACTATATATATGGAACATGAGATGAAATCTTTCCACTAGCTTGGTATTTATTTGTGTTTAGACGCTATTATAATATCAGAATAAGATATGATTTCAAAAAGAAAAGATTTGACTTTAAAATCAAGTTGGGTGATGTTTATAAAACATTAGCGAGTTTTTCTCACTCTGGTTCACCAGATTGATCCGACGTTTTGTAAATGCTTGGGTCAGACAGGGTTGTTCAGTTTCAGGTTATCGGATACTGTGAAGTCTGGAGACGAGCTGAACGTGTTCAGACGTAGGATATCTAGTATTTTTCTGTTGTGTGTTGTATATGAGGATAGACTATAATAACTGTCCAGATGTATTGATGTACTCTAATGATTGTGTAATGACCCGCATTTGCAGAGGTATTATAATTTATTTATTTAATTATATAAATAGTGATATAGTGAATTTAATGGTCATGGAATTAAATAGCTAGGAATATTTAATTAAAATAATAAATTAAATAATATATTTAATTCTGAAATAATCAGAATTGGCTGAAATGGCGATATGGTGTGAACTGGATCATCTGTGGTATTTAATTCACTTTAGAAATGGATTAGAATAACGAATATATTATTTGAACGATAGTTTGAACGTATAATTATATTATAATTATAATTGAGCTCCAAATGGCGCTGCAGTTCGTAAATTGGCGATTCGAACTTCAATTGAATATATAGAAGCTGTTTTAAATTGGATTTCTGTGAAACAAGAAAATGTTAGGAGCTGGTGGAGTATATCTTTCTAGTGGAAGAGAAAAATCGGGATTTCGTCGTGTAGATTTTGATTTATGTCTAAATAAAATTTCAGAAAAGTCGCTATGGAATTCCTTTATAATTTATAAAGGAATTATTTATATTTTAAAAAAGGAATTTCATTTTAAATCGAGTATCGATTTAATCAGATTGAAATATCAAGTTAGAAATTCATAGAGGAATATTCTAGAGCTGTACGATATTCTGTTGTGAATATATACGATAATATTTATTTTTAAATATTAAATTTAATTACATTTAAATATATTTATATATTTAAATGGGTTATTTAGGGCTTTAAAAATAGCCACCTTTGCAAACGAAGTCGGAATTCGACAGAACTAATTTTGTTGGATCCGCAATATTAAATTATTGCTAGATTTCAATTTTCGTGATTTTTGAAGTCAATATGTGGCCGTACGGATTTTTAATATGGAAAACAGTCAGTATTTTGACGGTTAAAAATACGCTGTGTGATCAAACGGACTCGGAATTCGGCGAAACCAGTTTCGTTGGGACCGTAATGTCGAAATATAGTTGCTGCAAATTTTCATGATTTTAGAGCGTCGTATGTAATCACGAGAATTTTTAGAAAAGCAAAATGAAGATAGAAATGAGAATATACCGGCAATATTCCATCCTAAAAAATATCTAAAATATCTAAACACCCTATAAATACCTCAAACTAAAATTCCTAAACCTAATTCATTTGGTTGGTCAAACAAAAACCCGCCGTTGGTTTTGTTCTTCCATGAAAGTATTCGTTCCTTCAAAAATCAAAAGAAAACCGATTATAAATCTATAAATCCCCAAACGTATATAGTTTCAATCCTCATCACATTCTCGTCGATTTTATACCAATTGGGAAGAGTTCGGCCTTGATTTCCATCGAAGCGGTTTTCAATAGCACGGGTTAGGGCTGGGGGTTTCAGGATTTTTAGTGATCGAATGGCCAATTCGGGTGGAGATCAGTGTTTGTGGTATGAAGAGGGATCGGTTGGGGTTTTTGTGTGAATTTTGGAGCAGAAAAGTGTCGCTCGAAACATGGTATAGCTCGCATCGGCCTGGGTGTCGCAACCTGGAAGGAAGATGCGAACGTTACTGTGTTGACCTAGGGAGGGTGAGATTTGGGTGAGAAGAACAATGGTGGAATCAATTTGTGATTCAGTCGAGTGTTGGGGGAGAGATGGCGGTTTGAAGGGAGCGGTAATGGATGGTGGAGGAATTTCAGAGCGGTCTGTTGTTTTGGGAAGAAGGAGATAAAACGTGGGCTTGGGGGAGTGATAAACGGGCCGGGTTATGGTAAAGCCTAAGGCTTTAATTAAAATTTCAAGTTTTAATTTAATTAAATGTACGTTAACTTTGAATCATCATAACTTATTCATACGTGATTGAAACTCAGCGAAACAAGATCCGTTGGAATCGTATGGACGAAGGCAACGTCATGGAACTGACTGGACATGAAATCGAGCTCGTTACAATTTATGGAGAAATAAATTGTCTGACTGAATCAAATAACGCAAACCGTTATTTAACGGTTAACGCGCCAAAGTGAGTAAATCTCACTAACTCTGAACAGTTCGTAATTTCATGTTGTATTTTTAGAACTATTAAATATTGGCTGATTGACTGCGTGTTGACTATTTGATTGAACTGCTAGTCAGTTAGCTGAATTTCTATATTGATTCTGTTTAACAGAATATATCACATGGAACTGAAAGTGATGTTATCTATATTGTTTAACATCTGTGATGCAGGGAAACAGGTTGGAGGAATCCCACTGGATTCCTCAACATTTTTTTTACTGTGATTCATATATTGTGATATATGATGTGATATATAATCTGTTGTTGATTATGTGTGTTTGGATGATATTTATCGTTGTTATATGGTATGTTAAATACCATAAGAAATACTGGATGTGGGAAAGGGGATTTTCAAAGTGTATTTTGAAAATGAATTATTTATATAAAATCGATGGATTTTATATAGAAAAGGAAAAGGATTTTTATAAAAGAAAATAATTATAAAATTGAAGGATAAGTTAGAATAAAAGGAAATATTTATTTGTTAGAATAAATAGAATAGAATAAAAGGAAATATTTATTTTTTAAATAAAAAGAATAGATATAAAAGGAAATATTATTGGTTAGAATAAACAGGAAAGATAAAAGAAATATTTATTTGTTAAATAAATAGAATTGAAAAGGGAATAGTTATTTGTTAAGTAAACAAATAGAAAAGGATTTAATTCATAGGAGTTAATCGAATAGATTATGAGTTAGAGTTAACCAGTTAGAGTTAATCAATTAGGGTTGACCAATTAAAGTGATCAGTTAGAGTAAACCAGTTAGAGTTAATCAATTAGAGTTGATCAGTTAGAGCTTATCAGTTAGAGTTATCAGTTAGAGTTAACCAGTTAAAGTAGAGTCAACCAATAGAGAAATTAAATAGAGTTAATCGAATTAGAATAAATCGATTAGAGATAGTCGAACAAGGAGTTATCGAATATTAGTTATTCGAATCGAGTTAGAAGGAGTTAATCGATGTTAGTTTAATCGAAAGGAGTTAATCGATGTTAGTTTAATCAAATGGAGTTAATCGAATTTAGTTTATTCGAATAGAGTTGAAATGAGTTAATCGAATTTAGTTATTCGAAGTAAGATAATCAAATCAGAGATATTCGAAGTGAGATAATCGAATAGTAGATATTCGAAGTAAGATAATCGAATCAGAAATATTCGAAGTGA
The DNA here is from genome assembly GCA_030737875.1 of Allium sativum. Lineage (NCBI taxonomy): Eukaryota > Viridiplantae > Streptophyta > Magnoliopsida > Asparagales > Amaryllidaceae > Allium > Allium sativum. The sequence goes on from JASFAX010001825.1 coordinate 25,325, forward strand.
GATGATCGAATCTAGTTATTCGACAGGAGTTAAATCGAATAAGATTTATTCGAAGAAAGAGATTATCGAATATAAGTATTCGAAAGTAAGCAAATTGAATATAAGTTATTCGAATGAATTATTCGAATAAGAGTTAATCCAGTAAGAGTTATTAGGTTGGAGTTAATCAAATATGATTTATAGATTAGAGTTAACCGAATAGGAGTAAATAAATTAGTTGTCGTTATATTATTCGAGTTAGGAAATAAAAGTCATATTAAAGATAATATATTTCGGATGCAGGAGATTATAACACCATTGTTATAATCACGTAAACTTGTAAAAGAAGGGGGTTCGTAAATAGAATTCGAGGGTTCGTAAGGAAGTGTTAAAGAGTTAAAAGGGTTAATCTTATCTATTTCGAGATTTGAAAGGTGGTTCAGTTAAGGTTTGAGAGGTAGCTATACCCCAACTTCATTGACTGCGTTTTTAATTAAGAAATGGTTACGGTTCGAGTGTGAAGTGGTTAAGTGGATTTAGTAATTTAGTATAGTGGTTTGAGTCGTCATCGCAATATAGTTTTAAACATCTGTTTAAATCCCAATTAAGAAGTTTTGGAAATGTTTTCCAAACGATAATCATAAATGTTTTCTGATAATAGAAAATAAGATTTTAGAATATAGGGAAACAGGAGATGAAAAATGAACTAAGGAGATAAATGTTAAATGATGTTTGATCATTATAATTTCCATTCGGAAATAATATCGTTGTTTGCACACCTGTTTTTCTTTGATAGTTGAATCACAGATTATCAAAGTTTTTGTAACGACCCGGAAAATCCGAACCAATTTAAAATTTTTATTTTAAATTATTTGGTAGAATGTGTGGAAAAAATTAAAAATTTCATTTTTAAATAATATTAAAGCCAGTGAAAATAGTCAATTTTCAAACGATCTATGTTTTCAACGAACAACTTTTGTTGGAACCGGAATGTTGAATTATTGCTAGGTTTCAATTTTTAGAATTTTTCGAATTAATATGTGAGCGTGGCGAAGGAAAATGTGTTTGGTCGATTATAGTCAAATTTAATAGACTGAAAAATAGCCATTTTTCAAACAGTGTCAGAATTCGATGAAATTAATTTTGTCAGGACCGTATCGTCACAACATAGACAAATATATTTTTTCTGGATTTTTCTGAGTCCGTTTGTGGCCTCGGTGAATTTATTTATGCAGACGAATTAAATGAATAAAGGAATTAAATATTAAATTAAATAATACAGGCTATAGACAACCGTTTGGGCTGACGGGGCCTGTCCCGTTGGATCCGGAAAATGGGCTATTGGCTAGGGGCACCTTCTGCTGGATTGAAATTGTGCCAGTTTGTGAGATATGGATTTAATTGCAAAAATACATTAAATAATACTATAAATATTGGATTTTTAAAACCCTAAATCACTATTCACTGCCTTCTTCGTAGCCGCCACCCACTCATCTCAATGGCCGAATTTTTCCCCCTTCTTCTGTTAAGTTCCCCCTCTCCTCCAAGAATTAGACCACATACTTTACATCATTTCAAAGCTCTTGATCTCCTTTACGATTCCATACCATTTGATCGCTCTCTGGTGCCACCATCACCAAACCACACACACCCAAAACCGCCGCCAAAAGCCTCGTCGGCCTCCCCTAGGGTCCTACCGAGCTGCGCCATAGCAGGGTCCCCTTGTGCTCCTCTAGTGGCTCTACAAAGTGGTGATATCTGATTACACTGAAACGCGACGAAGTGGCCGATAATTACAACCCTAAATTTGAACAAAGGGGATAAGTAACGGCCGTGTTACAGGCAAGAGGAAGAAAGGTTTTGCTTAATTAAATATTCAATTAATTAATATAAATTGTTTCATAGCTTAAATTAATCATATCTAACTCGTTTCAACTCGAAATTTGATGATTTCAACGGCGTTATGATCCTATTGACAAGATCTACGACTCTGAACTGAAACGGGACAATTCTGGACAGTTTGAATTTTGGCCAAAATCTGAACGACTGTGAGATTTCTAGATTTTAATAATTAAATAATTTAATTTTATTTGTTATGTGAATCATTGTATATTATTTCTGATCTGTGATTGGTGATTGTTGTATGGTTGTTAATATTCGATGTGATATCATGATATAGCATGTCAGTTTAGATCTGTGAAATTCTGATGTAATCTCAATAAAATTCTCATCTTTATTGTTTTTATTTTTATTCCTTTATAGAAATGAAAATTTGAATCTTTGTTGCTTTACAAACAAAGATGAAATTTTGAATCTTTATTTTGTTTTTACAAAGTAAAATGAAAAATTGAATCTTTGTTGCTTTACAAACAAAGATGAAATTTTGAATCTTTATTTTGTTTTTACAAAGTAAATGAAAATTTGAATCTTTGTTTGTTTTACAACAAACATGGAAAGTTAAATCTTTAGTTTTAGTTCAACACATAAAATGAAAAGTTGAGTTTTTGTTTTGATTAACAAAATAAATGAAAGGTAGATTTTATTTTGATTTGTAAAATAATAACATAAGGTAAATTTCTATTTTGATTTGCAAATTAAAACAAAGGTTTGATCTTTACTTTTGATTTACAAAATAAAACAAAAATTTCAATTTCTATTTTTGATTTGCAAAATAAAGAAAAAATTTAATCTTTATTTTTGATTTGCAAAATAATAACAAAGGTGGAATCTTTATTTTGATTTACATAAAATGAACAAAGATTAAATCTTTATTTTTGTTTATGATTTATTATATAAAGAAAGTTTAAATCTTTTAAATTTTAATTAAAGGATAAATAAGGATTAGATATTTTATTCTTTTAAAATAAAGATTAGATGTTTTATTTGATTTACAAATAAAACAAAGATGAGACCTTGTAACACCCCGTATGTTGAATAACTTGTTATAATATAAATCAGGGCAGAATTAAATTTTAAAATCTGAATCAGGGGAATCGGGCTATGCCATTGCGTTCGTCTCAGAAAAATACGCGAAATAGAGTCCGAAATTTCGTGAATCGGAGTCCGTATGTCCGAGATATGGCCTTTAAATTTTCACGAAAAATAAGAAAACGAAACAGATTTCAAAAATGCAGAATATGGCCTAGGCGGGAAAACTCCCGCTCAGACCAGGTCGACCTGGGGGTCGACCTTGGTGTCGACCTGCCCACCAGGTCGACTAGGGTGTCGACCCTAGTGTCGACCTGGGGGTCGACCTCCCTGGTCGAGCCCAGGTGACCTAGGTGGCTAGGACGAGATCTGACGGCTCTAATCTGATTTAGGGTTAATCTAATGGCCTAAAACACCTAACTACTCTATAAATATACCCTAAGATTACCCTAATTCATACTAAAAATAGATACAATGCCGTCATGCCGTCAAAATGCAACTTGAAGGAGCCTCCATCAAATTGTAGAAGAAGATAGCATGTCAAATCAACCTCTAATCAACTCTAGCAACTTAATCTTCTTCTTAGGAGTGCTGATCAACAAGTTGTGAGTTTTCTATAGCCTTAATAACCAATTGTTGAAATTATTATGATAGGATATATTGAGGTTATGGCTATGAATGTGGATCAATGCAAGATTATGTTATCATATGCTATGTGTTTGTGATGTTATGAAAGTTATGTGTTATGTGTTCATGATGTTATGCAAGTTATGCAAGTCATATGCTATGTGATCATGATGTTATGCAAGTTATGCAAGATATATGCTACATGTTCATGATGTTATGCAAGTTATGAAAGTCATATGCTATGTGATCATGATGTTATGCAAGTTATATGCTACATGTTCATGATGTTATGCAAGTTATGCAAGTCATATGCTACATGTTCATGATGTTATGCAAGTTATGCAAGTCATATGCTACATGTTCATGATGTTATGCAAGTCATATGCTACATGTTCATGATGTTATGCAAGTTATGCAAGCTATATGCTATATGATCATGATGTTATGCAAGTTATGCAAGTGTTAGGCTATGTGTTCATGATGCTAGTTGCTATGATAAACATTGATCCATTATGACACCATGATTATGCAAGTTTGGTGTATGATTATATGCAAGTTCATATATGATATGTTATGCAAGTTTGGTGTTTGATTATATGCAAGTTCATATATGACATGTTATGCAAGTTTGGTGTTTGATTATATGCAAGTAACATGTGCAAGTTTACACCTTAGTATGATATGCATACATATGCAAGTTAACCCCTTTGTATGTCATACATACATATGCAAGTTTACCCCTTTGTATGACATAAGAAACTTATGCAAGTTAACCTCTTTATGACATATGTGATTCATGCAAGTATGGGTTGATTATTTATGCTAGTTAGGTTTGATGCTATATGCATGTTGACACCTTTAAACCCATGTTGATGCTAATGTTTTGCAAGTTGAACCCATTGTATTTGTGATGAATCTTCCCTTTCATGTCATGTTTGCGAATTACGTGGGGAACGATGGGGTTAATATACATATTAATGAAATGGTGTGAAGTTGGTATGATTATGCATACCATAAAGTGGATGGACATAATTGAATCAATTATGTACATCGTTATAATTTGAATTAATTAGGGAAAATTAATTAGAAATATGGGGGTGATTAATTAGGTGTAATTAATCGACTAAGACACGAGGTAGGACCCTTTTGTAGCATAAGACTACCTGGAACCGACCGACAAATCCAGCGGCTACAAATGATTGGCCCAATGTGAGAGGTCTTAGGCACAAACCGAATACGTGACAAGTGTAAAGACACGAGGTTAGACTCGGTTATGGCGTAAGGCTGCCCGGACCCAACCGGCAAATCCAGCTGCCATAAAAGATAGTCTAATGTGAGAGGTCTTTACAACGGTTACGTTCTTAATCAATTAAGAAACACTTAACCAGATAAGCATGTAGTGGGGTATGAGGGGTTAAGTGGGTGCCTTGGGTGGCATGTAGAAATCAAGTAAGTGCCTTGGGTGGCATGTGGAAATCAAGTAAGTGCCTTGGGTGGCATGTGGAAATCTAGTGGGTTGCCTTGGGTGGCAATAGAAAATACGATTAGAATACTTAACCAAGTGGAAACATGTAATTAAACATGATTAAAGGGTTAAGTGGGATGCATTATATAAAGTGACAAGCTTAGGTGGGTAGCTTGTGGGGTCCCATTTCAACCAGTAAACCATATGTATCTTATTGGGCTCGACCCATGTCGAGGACGGGACACGCGTACTGGGCTTGACTATAAGAGGCCAAAACGGGTTAGCGGTGGCAACGCAAGTCCAACGGGTTTCATATGCGTGTGTGGACTCGGGCTGGTAGGTAAGACGTTGATGCATCGTGTAGATATAAGCCATGCACCATTGGTTGTATCGGGTTGCCACTTTGGGGAGTGATACACCCCACTGTGGGGCCAGCATGGGTATCTACGATAGGGAGCCGATCGCTTGGGAGTAGTGGGTACACCTAGTGGAGATAGGGGAAGACGACACCTATGTAGTCAGCTAGGGGTACACGAAACTACTGGGTAAATTTTCTAAGTCCTTGGGTGGGATCAACCTTTAAGTAGGACTGACTGGTGTGGTGCAGTTAGTAATTACCCTTGGGTGGGTAGATGAATCTTTACCGTTATCTTAGTTCATCCTATATCTAGTTGGCTACTTAGTGTAGTCATTTATCCCCAGTCATCACCGTACCAAGTTTATATCATACCCTAATTACTTTAATGATTGTGTTGTTAAAGTTATAGGGCTCACTCAGACTTATGTCTGACCCCGTTGTTTTTATCTTTTTCCCCCTCAGGTCCTCAGGTTGGGCCTAGCACTAGTGGGCTTTGATCAGATTTCTTTATCTCTCTTTTGGAGCTTGGACCGTGATGTAAAGCCCATCTTATCTTTTCTATTATGGCTATTAGTTATATAGTGGGATTATGTACTTATGTTTTTATCAGGATGGATATTTAGTACTTGACTCTTTTATGGTGTTGTAACTAAACATGTTTATCTTCAGCTGCAATGAAATGATGTTTTAAGACTTCAAGTATTATTTATATCTGTCTTGTTGTAATTTTTCTGTTCTATATTCACTTAAAATACTCCACCGAAGTTAAGGCATTCCCTTAGTGAGTGACCTTAGCGGGTGTGGGGTGTTACACGTGGTATCAGAGCGAAGGTTACCAGAACAGATAAATTTTTTAGAAAACTATTTTTCTAAAAACATTTTTGGAAGAAGTATTTACAGAAACATGTCTTTAAAGAGAAAAGTTTTTGAAAGAAAAGCATAATCCCCAATTGCCATATCTTTATCTTTCGAATTCTCCGTTTTGAATCTTTCCTTTTTCGTTTCAGCATGGCTGAAGATCTTAACTTTCCGGAGGGTGTGACGATACCAGTATGGTATAGGAGATTGATGGAGGCTAGGGCCGCCACTGCGGGTCCAGCAAATGTTCCTCCACCAACAGTAGCACCCGATCTTCCTCCTCCCCCTCCTCCTCACACGGATACTTTTGCTAAGACTTGTAAGGAATTTAAGGCTATGGCAGGGAAACCTTTTCAAGGATCAGAAACTTTTATGGAGGCTAGAGATTGGCTTAAGTAGGTGGAAGAGTTGATAGATATCTTTGAGATGGAAGAAGGAAAGAAAGTCAAGTTAGCCGCATGGTTAATGAAGGGAGAGGCCTCATTCTGGTGGGAGGTCACTAATGGAGAGCGCCCTGTTGACTCTTGGGCGGATTTCAGGCAAAGATTTGTGGCAAAGTTTCTCTCAAGGGCGGAGGAAAACTTGTATATGGAAAGGTTCTTGACGCTTAAGCAAGGGAACCTATCAGTGAAGGAATATGTCAACAAGTTTAATCAATTGGCAAGGTTTGGCATAGACATGGTGAATACACCGGAGAAGAAGGCTTTGAGGTTCGTTAAGGGCTTAAATGAACCGATGCATGGATTGGCTATGACTCACATCCCTATGGGGGCCACCTTTGAGAAGCTAGTAGACATGGCACTCATGCATGAGGAAGAGAAGGGTCCCAATACTAATAAGGCACCCAAAAAGAAAGGAGATCAGAAGAGACCTCAACAGCAACAGCAAAACAAAGGTGGGAAAGGCAATGGTGGCAAGGGAAAGAAGAAGTGCTTCAATTGCGGGATACCAGGCCACCTAAGCAAAGACTGTCGAAAGAAGAAGAGGAAGACTAGCTGCTTCCACTGTGGCGAAGCAGGGCATCTTGTGAAGGATTTCCCTAAGAAGGGGCAAAGGACGGGATCTACCTCAGGAGGACAGGTGCAAGCTCTTATGGCACCAGGTCAGGCAAGGGGGCAAGTTCAGGCTCTCGCGGTTCCACTGACTCAGGAAAGAGGTAGCACTATTTCCGTTGAAAGTCTAGTTTTTCTGTTTGATCATCCTGTCCGTACATTGTTTGATTCGGGCGCATCGCATTCGTTTATCTCATCATCATTAGTTGAGTCACTGCACTTAGACACCAGTCTAGTAGATGATCCCTTGGTTGTTTCAAACCCAATTGGGGCTCCACTTATTTGTCCATGATATGTTTGGGTTTGAAGATTTCTATACTTAGCGTTGAGTTTAGATGTGATGCTTTTGTTTTGGGCTTCACGGTCTATGGGTTGATTTTGGGCATGGACTGGTTTTCCAGTAATGGTGCCGTTCTTGATTGCGAAAGGAGAGTTGTTAGGCTCATGACCCGCTTGGGGAACACTCTCGAGAACTCTTGTAATCCCATAGATTCTGTTATGCTAAGTTATCTTGAATCGCTTGACGCTTCGGTCGAGAGTTTGCGATCTGTTAGAGTGGTCCGGGAATACTCGGATGTGTTTGTGGAGGTGAAGGGCTTACCTCTGAAGCGGGAGATAGACTTCCGAATATATCTGGTGGATAATGCTAAACCAGTATCTTTACCAGTGCGCCACATGGCTCCTCGTGAGAGGAGGGAACTCCATAAGCAAGTAGGGGAGTTGCTTAAGAAGGGGTTCATAAGACGAAGTATATCGGAGTTGGGTGCTCCAGTAGTTTTTGCCACGAAGGCGGATGGGTCCCTCAGACTTTGTGTAGACTATAGAGAACTCAACAAGCTCACAAAGAAGAATAGACACTCATTGCCGAGGATTGATGTTCTTTTTGATCAGTTGGTTGGCGCTTCAGTATTTTCTCAGTTGGACTTAGCCACGGGGTTTCATTAGTTGAGGGTGGCTGAGGATAGCATAGACAAGACTGCCTTTAGGACTCTGGATGGTTTCTATGAGTGGCTGGTGATGCCATTTGGTTTGATGAACGCCCCTGCATACTTTGTTGATTTGATGAGTAGGGTGTTCAGGGAGTACCTTAATAAGTTCGTGGTGGTCTTTGTGGATGACATCTTAGTATTTTCTAAGAGTGAGGAAGAGCATGCCCTACATCTTAGGGAAGTGTTGGAGACTCTTCGAGCGCATAGACTTAAGTATAAATTCTCTAAATGTCACTTCTGAAGGAAGGAAGTGCGGTTCTTGGGGCACGTGGTCTCCAAGGAAGGGATAGCTGTGGATCCCGCGAAGGTAGTGTCCATTCAAGATTGGAAGGTTCCGAAGAATGCTACCGAGGTGAGGAGTTTCTTGGGGTTGGCTGGCTACTATAGGAAGTTTATCAAGGACTTCGCGAAGATATCAGCCCCATTAACTCGCTTGACAAAGAAGAATCTGGTCTTCGTATGGGACGTAGATTGTGATGATGCGTTCCGACGGTTAAAGAGAGCTTTAACCACAGCTCTAGTCTTAGTGTTGCCAGATGGGAGTAAGCCATTTGTTGTCTATATCGATGCTTGTGGTACTGGACCGGGCGCAGTCTTAATGCAAGAGGGAAGGGTAATAGCCTATGGTGGAAGGCAGTTGAGAGCGCATGAGAAAATTACCCTACCCATGATTTAGAGTTGGCCGCTATTGTTTTTGTGCTTAAGATTTGGCGCCATTATCTTCTTGGAGAGAGGTTCGAATTGTTCACGGACCACAAATCATTGAAGTACTTGTTTTCTCAGAAGGATTTGAACTTGAGACAGCAAAGGTGGATGGAGTTCTTAGCATCCTACGATTTCGAGATAGCGTATACCCCTGGCAAGGGTAATGTGGTGGCGGACGCCTTGAGTAGAAAAAGGTTGTCCTTGAGTCCATTGTTCGTGGAACGACGAAGCTTGGAATTTATCTCAATGTTTGATTTTAGACCTTCCGTTGACTATATACCCGGTTTGCTAGCATCCTTGGAGGTCATACCTACTCTTTTGGGGCGGATTGGGGAGGCACAGCGGGACGACCCATAGTTGGTTGAGTTGGTAGAGAGGCTCATAAGGGGGGAGTCATCTAGCCATTTGAGTAGGTACACCCTAGATGATAGGAGGTGCTTGCGTAGGGACGGTAGACTTTGTGTACCGCAAGACGAAGGTTTGAGGAAGGCTATTCAGGATGATGCACACCGTTCTAGGATGACCATTCATCCCGGTGGGGACAAGATGTACCAAGACATGAAGCCAGTTTTCTTTTGGGCCGGTATGAAGAAAGATGTGGCCGAGTATGTCGCTAGATGCTTGGTGTGCCAACAAGTGAAAGGGGAGCAAAAGAAACCTGGTGGGTTGCTTCACCCATTAGAAGTTCCGCAATGGAAGTGGGATAGCGTCTCGATGGATTTTATTGATGGGTTACCAAGATCGAGGAAGGGTAATACGAGAATTTGGGTTTTGGTAGATAGACTTACTAAGAGTGCCCATTTCATACCCGTGAAGAGCAAGAGGACTGCTCCGTGGCTAGCTTCAGTTTATCTTCGAGAGATAGTTCGATTGCATGGGGTACCCTCTAGCATAGTGAGTGATCGAGATCCTATCTTCACTAGCGAATTTTGGAAGAGTTTGCAAGAAGCAGTGGGGACTCAGTGGTGTCTGAGCACCGCATATCATCCTCAGACGGACGGCCAGGCCGAGAGGGTGAATCGTGTTCTAGAAGACCTTTTGAGGCTTTGTATCTTGGATTTTGGAGGTACATGGGAAGAACATCTTCCATTGGTGGAGTTCGCGTATAATAACAGCTTTCAGTCCAGTATTGGCATGGCTCCTTTTGAAGCTCTTTATGGAAGGCCTTGTCGATCACCTACATGTTGGTGGGAATCTACGGATAAGATCTTGCTTGGGCCTGATATGGTTAGAGAGACTTCGGAAAAGATTGATTTGATTCGAAGAAGGATGAAAGCAGCGCAAGATAGGCAGAAATCTTATGCGGACAAGAGGAGGACGGATCTGGAGTTTAATGTTGGGGACATGGTCTTTGTCAAAGTATCTCCATTACGGAATGTTGTTCGCTTTGGGTCCGTTGGGAAGTTAGCTCCAAGGTTTGTAGGACCGTTTCCTATTAAGGAAAGGATTGGACGGATGGCATATAGAGTGGATTTACCCGAGAGACTTAGTGGGGTACATGACGTATTCCATGTGTCACATTTGAGGAAGTACCTACACGAGACCGCAGAGGTGGTAGAGCCGAGCTTGCTTAAAGAAGTGGAGGTAGAGCGTGATGCAACTATTCGACGAGCTCCTACCCGCATCCTTGGGTCAGAGATTAGGAAGTTGAGAAACAGGGAGGTTCGACTAGTCAAAGTGCAATGGGGAGAGGATGAGAGCAATGCTACTTGGGAGACAGAAGCGAAGATGCATTCGCTGTACCCATTCCTTTTTGAGGGTATGTCTTTTAACTTCTCCTTTATCGTTTATCTAGTACTTATCTTATCTTTAGTATATCCTCTCATTAGTACCTTTGACCTTTAGATAGGGTAAACCTATGGTTGAAACATGTGTTTGAGACATGTTATGATTGATGGATGCGAGTGGATGCAAGTGGTTGCTAGTGGTTGCTCGTGGATGCATATACACACACTCTAGGCACTAGATCGGCTCAATCACTTCATATTGCATATTGCATATAATTGTGTGTAGGTAGCTATATTAATTGATATATAATGGTTGTGCTATCATATGGATGATGCATTATGGTGAATGATTGTGCACTCATGTAGAAATAGTATGTGTCGATAGGGTTCTTTCGCATACATATTGGATGCATGGCACTGTCATGGTTTGCATTAAGGAGGTCAACTGAATCAGTAGACCGCCTGATTTTGCATTAGATAGGGAAAATATACACACACTCTTTGTATATGTTCATACAGCATTAGAAACTCTAAGGACAATGGATGCCAGTGTTTGATGGTTTTAGTAGATGGTTGTTTGGATGGTAGGATACGTTCTTCTTGAATTAGAGATTTCGGGGACGAAATCCTTTAAGTAGGGGAGAATGTAACACCCCGTATGTTGAATAACTTGTTATAATATAAATCAGGGCAGAATTAAATTTTAAAATCTGAATCAGGGGAAACGGGCTTTTCCATTGCGTTCGTCTCGGAAAAATACGCGAAATAGAGTCCGAAATTTCGTGAATCGGAGTCCGTATGTCCGAGATATGGCCTTTAGAAGTTTCACAAAAAATCAGAAAACGAAACAGATTTCAAAAATGCAGAATATGGGCTAGGCGGGAAAACTCCCGCCTAGACTAGGTCGACCTGGGAGTTGACCTGGGTGTCGACCTACCCACCAGGTCGACTAGGGTGTCGACCCTAGTGTCGACCTAGGGGTCGACCTCCCTGGTCGAGCCCAGGTGACCTAGGTGCACCAGTTTGGCTTTTGGGCTGTGTTTTGGTGGCTAGGACGAGATCTGACGGCTCTAATCTGATTTAGGGTTAATCTAATGGCCTAAAACACCTAACTACTCTACAAATATACCCTAAGACTACCCTAATTCATACTAAAAATAGATACAATGTCGTCATGCCGTCAAAATGCAACTTGAAGGAGCCTCCATCAAATTGTAGAAGAAGATAGCATGTCAAATCAACCTCTAATCAACTCTGGCAACTTAATCTTCTTCTTAGGAGTGCTAATCAACAAGTTGTGAGTTTTCTATAGCCTTAATAACCAATTGTTGAAATGATTATGATAGGATATAATGAGGTTATGGCTATGAATGTGGATCAATGCAAGATTATGTTATCATATGCTATGTGTTTGTGATGTTATGAAAGTTATGCAAGTAATGTGTTATGTGTTCATGATGTTATGCAAGTTATGCAAGTCATATGCTATGTGATCATGATGTTATGCAAGTTATATGCTACATGTTCATGATGTTATGCAAGTTATGCAAGTCATATGCTATGTGATCATGATGTTATGCAAGTTATGCAAGTTATATGCTACATGTTCATGATGTTATGCAAGTTATGCAAGTCATATGCTACATGTTCATGATGTTATGCAAGTTATGCAAGTCATATGCTACATGGTCATGGTGTTATGCAAGTTATGCAAGCTATATGCTATATGATCATGATGTTATGCAAGTTATGCAAGTGTTAGGCTATGTGTTCATGATGCTAGTTGCTATGATAAACATTGATCCATTATGCCACCATGATTATGCAAGTTTGGTGTATGATTATATGCAAGTTCATATATGATATGTTATGCAAGTTTGGTGTTTGATTATATGCAAATTCATATATGACATGCTATGCAAGTTTGGTGTTTGATTATATGCAAGTAACATGTGCAAGTTTACACCTTAGTATGATATGCATACATGTGCAAGTTAACCTCTTTGTATGTCATACATACATATGCAAGTTTACCCCTTTGTATGACATAAGAAACTTATGCAAGTTAACCTCTTTATGACATATGTGATTCATGCAAGTTTGGGTTGATTATTTATGCTAGTTCGGTTTGATGCTATATGCATGTTGACACCTCAAAACCCATGTTGATGCTAATGTTATGCAAGTTGAACCCATTGTATTTGTGATGAATCCTCCCTTTTATGTCATGTTTGCGAATTACGTGGGGAACGATGGGGTTAATATACATATTAATGAAATGGTGTGAAGTTGGTATGATTATGCATACCATAAAGTGGATGGACATAATTGAGTCAATTATGTACATCGTTAAAATTGGAATTAATTAGGGAAAATTAATTCGAAATATGGGGGTGATTAATTAGGTGTAATTAATCGACTAAGACACGAGGTTGGACCCTTTTGTAGCATAAGACTGCCCGGAAACGACCGGCAAATCCAGCGGCTACAAATGATTGGCCCAATGTGAGAGGTCTTAGGCACAAACCGAATACGTGACAAGTGTAAAGACACGAGGTTGGACTCGGTTATGGCGTAAGGCTGCCCGGACCCAACTTGCAAATCCAGCTGCCATAAAATATAGTCTAATGTGAGAGGTCTTTACAACGGTTACGTTCTTAATCAATTAAGAAACACTTAACCAGATAAGCGTGTAGTGGGGCATGAGGGGTTAAGTGGGTGCCTTGGGTGGCATGTAGAAATCAAGTAAGTACCTTGGGTGGCATGTGGAAATCAAGTAAGTGCCTTGGGTGGCATGTGGAAATCTAGTGGGTTGCCTTGGGTGGCAATAGAAAATACGATTAGAATACTTAACCAAGTGGAAACATGTAATTAAACATGATTAAAGGGTTAAGTGGGATGCACTAGATAAAGTGACAAGCTTAGGTGGGTAGCTTGTGGGGGCCCATTTCAACCAGTAACCCATATGTATCTTATTAGGCTCGACCCATGTCGAGGACGGGACACGCGTACTGGGCTTGACTATAAGAGGCCAAAACGGGTTAGCGGTGGCAACGCAAGTCCAACGGGTTTCATATGCGTGTGTGGACCCGGGCTGGTAGGTAAGACGTTGTTGCATCGTTTAGATATAAGCCGTGCACCATTGGTTGTATCGAATTGCCACTTTGGGGAGTGATACACCCCACTGTGGGGCCAGCACGGGTATCTACGGTAGGAAGCCGATCGCTTGGGAGTAGTGGGTACACCTAGTGGAGATAGGGGCAGACGACACCTATGTAGTCAGCTAGGGGTACACGAAACAACTGGGCAAATTTTCTAAGTCCTTGGGTGGGATCAACCTTTAAGTAGGAATGACTTGTGTGGTGCAGTTAGTAATTACCCTTAGGTGGGTAGATGCGTCTTTACCGTTATCTTAGTTTATCCTATATCTAGTTGGCTACTTAGTGTAGTCATTTATTCCCAGTCATCACCGTACCAAGTTTATATCATACCCTAATTACTTTAATGATTGTGTTGTTAAAGTTATAGGGCTCACTCAGACTTATGTCTGACCCCGTTGTTTTTATCTTTTCCCCCTCAGGTCCTCAGGTTGGGCCTAGCACTAGTGGGCTTTGATCAGATTTCTTTATCTCTCATTTGGAGCTTGGACGGTGATGTAAAGCCCAGCTTATCTTTTCTATTATGGCTATTAGTTATATAGTGGGATTATGTACTTATGTTTTTATCAGGATGGATATTTAGTACTTGACTCTTTTATGGTGTTGTAACTAAACATGTTTATCTTCAGTTGCAATGAAATGATGTTTTAAGACTTCAAGTATTATTTATATCTGTCTTGTTGTAATTTTTCTGTTCAATATTCACTTAAAATACTCCACCGAAGTTAAGGCATTCCCTTAGTGAGTGACCTTAGCGGGTGTGGGGTGTTACAGACATTTTATTGTGATTCATCGAATTTATACACCAAATCATATATTGTGTTGTATGTGTAGACAATGAAATGACGATGTTGGGTAAATAGAAACGGTTAGACAAAAACCATTATTTTTGGTTATCATATTTTGACACCAAATTGAGTTGAGTCCCTATAGGGAAAATGTGCATTAAGAAGAAGAGTAATAGAAAATTTACACTTTTCTATTATAATAAAATGTAATAGAAAATTTACATTTTTCTATTATAATAAAGAGTAATAGGAAATTTACATTTTTCTATTATAATAAAGAGAAATAGAAAATTTACATTTTTCTATTATAATAAAGAGAAATAGAAAATTTACATTTTTCTATTATAATAAAGAGAAATAGAAAATTTACATTTTTCTATTATAATAAAGAGTAATAGGAAATTTACATCTTTCTATTGTAATGAAGAGTGATAGTAAATTTACATTTTTTTTCTATGTAAAATATAAGGTTTACCTTTTTCTAGGTGAAGATGAAAGATTTACTATTTTTCTTTGTAACAATGAAAGGTTTACATTTTCCCATTTAAAGATAAAAGAATTTACATTTTTCATTGTAAAAGAAAAGGAGATAAAATATATACATTTTATAATAACATAAAAAGTTCATTTGTATGTTATTAAAATGAAATAACATAAAAATTTCATTTGTATGAAATAGGATAAAAAGTTCATTTGTATGTTATTAAAATGAAATAGGATAAAAAGTTCATTTTTATGTCTTTAAAACAAATAGAATAAAAAGTTCATTTTTATGTCTTTAAAACAAATAGGATAAAAGAATATTTTTATATAATTAAAGAAAAAGTACAGTTGAAACATCATTTTTGTCGCATTAGAGTTGGCGAACAAAAATGTCATTTTTATTGAAAATGAAATATACATCGTTGAAACATCATTTTTGTCGCATTAGAGTTGGCGAACAAAAATGTCATTTTTATTGAAAATGAAATATACATCGTTGAAAAATCATTTTTGTCGCATTAGAGTTGGGAAACAAAAATGTCATTTTTATTGAAAATGAAATATACATCGTTGAAACATCATTTTTGTCGCATTAGAGTTGGCGAACAAAAATGTCATTTTTATTGAAAATGAAATATACATCGTTGAAACATCATTTTTGTCGCATTAGAGTTGGCGAACAAAAATGTCATTTTTATTGAGTATGAAATATACATCGTTGAAACCGTCATTTTTGTCGCATTAGAATTGGCGGACAAAAATATTGATTTTATAGAATAAAAAGGAATGGATTTTAGGATAGGGGAGATCGCCAAATGGTTTATATATATAAATATAAAGTATAAAATTAAACGAAACGAGCGCGGTAGTTCATGTATCGACAATCGTAACTTCAAATGATTATATAGAAAGATCCGACCGTTGGATTTTCCCAAAACAGGAACCGTTAGGACCGCTTTGGGAAGAGCTTTCCAACGATATAAATTTCATCAAAATCCGACGGTTTGAATTTAAGGTATGTGTAAATCAAATTTTGGTAAAAGCAGCGCCAGGGTCGCCCATTGACCCCAAACGTCGTTTATTTATTTCGAGCTATTTTTAATAAATAAAAATAGCGATAAATAGTTATAAATATATATGAAATGTTTTAAATTATAATTATGCGACAATTATTTGAAAAGGACGCGGTTAACTCATTTCAAATAATTGCACGGCGATTAAATCAAAGATGTAAGAAGACGATGGTTGAAGACCGGCGGTCTTCACATCGAATGGATGATGACTTCTGATACCTTGGACAGACTTGCTCCCAGGACAGGGTTGAAGCCGTAATTGTCCGGACATGTGTGTTGGTCGTGCGGATAAGCGAGCGCCTTTTTGGTGTCTCCGGTTTCGTTCAGACCCAGGATGGACTTGTAAATGGTTGCGTGTTTGACGTTGAAATTCACTTCATGTAATTAAATCAATTTCTATTAATATATGTCTGTTTGGTGGTAGAGAATTTATTCTCTACTTAACACCCTGATACGTAGTAATAGTTATCGATAGCATGGCATTGAATTGTCAATGTGGCACGCCAAGATGCAATGATCAAGGCTTTGTTGAAAAGCAGGCCTTGTGGCTGATGATCAAAGCATAGCCTGTTTAGGCATAGCTTTGTGTATAGCGTGACTTCGCGAGCCTCACACCCCGGTATGAGTCAAAAACGGGATTAGGACTGTAGGGAGTGCACACGTTTCTTTCTAGCTAGTGGTGTTGGGCTTTAACACGGCCCGAAATTTTACTTATGTGGATTTTGGATTGAGGTACCTTGGGTTTTTATAGGCAGGAAGTGGTCATACTTTAGGTTCAAAGGAACCGGGAAGCGTGTGTTCAGGAATTGCCAATCCACTACTGTTAGGTGGGGACCGACCCTGAAGATCCAAGGGTTCACTGCGGGGGATCCTGAGGCATTTGCTAGAGTGTCTCGAATCGGAAGAGGACGATCCTTAGCCTCGATTTCATGACAGAAAACCAGTTCCCAATACGACAACATATCAGTGTTGATTGTAAACTTATATACGACGACATAATAAGATGGGGGTACTATGTCGTCTAGGATTGATATATTTATATTAAAGTATTTTAATACTGCTTAGACACTAATGATAATATTAAAATATTACTTTTCATGTATTAAGCTTGTTTGATCATCATAAGGGAAAACTCTATCCTCTTGTGTGCGTTGCATTGTGTGATAGGATTTGAGTCTTATGATGATGTCATTTTTTCAAAATTCATTTCGTTGTTTTATATAAACTTTATAAAATTATGCACTGGCAATCCAATGGAGTAAACCCGTTCCGCATTAGCGGTGTGGTCCTGTGATTCGCCATATTGATAGTTAATTTAGTTAAGAATTCTCACACCAGTCACATGACTAACTCGTAGTTTGTTTCACTTTTGCAAACTCGGGTGCCCTCTTTCCACACGGGAAGCCAATTGACAGGTTCAGGTGATACATTCTGATTGGAGCTTGCTTGGACGGAAGAAGAAGACCTTTCTATAGTTTTTACTCTTGCTTTGAGACATTTTACCTTTTTCTAGTTTTGATGTATGTGGAGTTTGAGACTTGATTCTTTCCATTTGAAACTTATTTCCCTTTTTGTTGAAACTCCTTATTTGGCTAAGTTGTATCCTGTACTGCGTACTCTGATGTATTGGATATTATGATGCTGATGACATTTATTTCCGCTGCAATGGTTTATGTGTTATGATAATTATCTGAGATCTATTTTTGTTGTAAATATGTTGTATTCCAAAATGATTATCCTTACTTTCGGTCCACGGGAGTCTGGGGGCATCACAGTTGGTATCAGAGCCAGGTTAACCTTAGCTTCGGAATACAACATATTTAATACAATTCGTCTAGATAGAATCTACATTATTCTAAGACGAGTAGCTCATGAGAGATAGGACTAGTAATGTCCTAGAGTGAGCACAGCAGAATAGCACATATTTCTCAGTCATTACATCATCATCTTTTCATCTCGTCCTTATCTTATCTTTTCTTGAAAATTCTCATTTTTGTTGGTTTGACTCTTTCCTTGATGGTACAGACTGATTTAAATGGATACTAGAGCAAGAACAGCCCGAGGCGGAGCCCGAGGTGGAGGTCGAGGCGGGGCTAAAGGAGGAGCCCGAGTAGAAGCTGGAGAGCAAGTCAGAGATGAGACCCCCATCCCTCAGGAGCAACATAATTCAGAGGTCGTAGCCGAACCACCTCCACCTCCACAGCCTTTCGATTTGGAGAGAATGTCAAAGAAATTCAAAAACCTTGGAGGTGTACCTTTTACGGGGCGAGAGTCTGCGATTCAGGCAGAAGCATGGGTTAAAGATTGCGAAAAGATCCTAGAGGGCTTGGAACTGGAAGATCAGCGAAAGCGTTACCTGGCAGTTTGGCAACTAAAAGAGGAAGCAGGGCATTGGTGGGATACGATCAAAATCGGCAATGACGAGGCCATTATGTCTTGGGCCATATTTAAGGAACTTTTCAATGAGAAGTATATACCCCCACAAGCTAGAGAGCACCTGCGCGAGCAGTTCGTTAACCTATAGCAAGGGAATATGACCGTTTCTGAGTATGTGAGGACGTTTGATGAGTTTTCACGATATGCTCCTAGTTTGATGCAAGATCCGGTAGAGAAGAATAAGAAATTTATCAAGGGGCTGTCCAAGAAATATTTGAACCGAGTCACTGCCCATACAAGCTTCCTTTCAATGAAGTAGTAGAGATGGCGTGCCGCTACGAGGAAAATGACAACTCTGGACCGCATGATAGAGGGAAAAGTCAAAGCAACCATCAGAAGGAACATGCTAACAAGAAACAGGAGGCGAGCAGTTCTTATACAGCTAAACCCCAAGGGAAGAAGAGGGATAGGAGCAAGGTGACCTGCTATAACTGCGGCAAGATTGGATGTTTCGATTACGAGTGTAGAGCACCTAAAAAGGTCAAGAGAAATGATTCAGGCCCTAGTCAGAACCGTGGTCAGAGTTCCCAGAACCATGGTCAAAATCCTCAGAATCGTGGCCAGAGTTCGCAGGACAAAAGGGAATGCTAAAATTGTCATCAAAAGGGGCACATTGAGGCGAACTTCCCACTGCTAAGGAATGCTCAGGTGGCACATGCTTATGAGGGAGTAGATACACCAGCTTCGACTGAGAGGCCTAATAAACCCGATGTCTTAGGAGGTACGCTTAATATTAAGAACATCCATATTACTGTCTTATTTGATACTGGTGCTACACGAAGCTTTATTTCTAATGATACAATTAAAAAGTTGAAATTGAAACTGAGAAAACTCAAAAATTTGATTAGAGCTAATAGTCCGATAGAAGGTTCTCTTATCCTTGATCAGTATTGTAGAGTACCTGTTTCTTACTCTTGCTACTAGTTCCCCTTTGACTTGATCGTTATGAATTTCTCCTGTTATGATGTCATACTGTGGATTGATTGGCTAACAAAGTATGAGGCTGAGTTAATTTGTGCAGAGAGGATCATCAAAGTTAAAACTATGCTTGGAAATATTACTATCCCGTGCCATGGCTCAACCACCGATAGGAAAACATTCTGGTCTTCTCTAGAAGTTACCCCTACTTCTATTGAGGATATCCCCATCGTCAAGGATTATGCTGATGTATTCAAAGAAGTTGAGGGCTTACCTACGCATAGAGAAATCAGCTTCCGAATTGATTTAGCTCCGAATGCAAGGCCTGTCATACATCCCATTTGGAGAATGTCACCAAAAGAAAGAGAGGAGCTGAAAAATCAAATCAAGCAGCTTTTGTGGAAGGGTCTGATCAGGCCCAGCTTCTCATAATGGGGAGCAACAGTAGTGTTCCTCCCAAAATTAGACGGTACTCTCAGGCTATGTGTAGACTACCATGATCTCAACAAACAAACTCTGAAAAACAAGTACCCACTGCCTCGTATAGATGACTTACTTGACCGCTTGCATGGAGAACGAGTATTCTCTAGGATGGACCTAGCTACAGGCTTCCATCAACTTTGCATTGCAGAAGAGTGTGTGCCTTTAACTGCTTTCAGAGGCCCGGACATCTTTTATGAATGGCTAGTAATGCTTTTAGGTCTATGTAATGCTCCAACATATTTTGTTGATATGATGAATAAAGTGTTCAGAGATGTTTTGAATAAATTTGTGCTCGTGTTCATCGATGACATCCTCATCTTTTCTAAATCCATTGCTGAGCACGAATATCATATGAGAGAAGTCTTGGAGATTTTGCAAAGAAATGTGTTGAAAGCAAAATTTTCTAAATGCATATTCTGGCAAGAAGAGGTGAAATCCCTCGGCCATGTTGTATCAAAGGAAGGCTTCTCCGTAGATCCAGGAAAGATCTCCGCCATCCAAGAGTGGAAGCAGCCTAGAACTCCCACAGAGGTCAGAAGTTTCTTAGGACTGGCTGGCTATTATCGGAAATTTGTCAAAGATTTTTCGAAGGTAGCTTTCCCATTGACAAACCTGACCAAGAAACATACAAAATTCAAGTGGACACCGGAATGCGAGATAGCTTTCCAAGAGCTAAAGAAGAGGTTGATCAATGCTCCTGTGTTGACCATCATAGATGGCAATCAGGATTTAAAGGTCTGGACCGACGTCTCTAAGCAAGATTGTTTCTTTTATAAATTAACATGTCAGAGATAACATTTTTCCTTTGATGTAAAATCTCATTTTAACATGTTATCCCTTATTTATAAGGTATTGGTGTGGTGCTGATGCAAAGAGGCAAAGTAGTCGCATATGCTAGCCGCCAACTGAAATCGCATGAGACGAATTACGTCACGCATGATCTTGAACTAATGGCTATTGTGTTTTCTCTTAAAATATGGAGGCATTATCTTTTGGGTGAGAAGTTTGAAATTTACACGGATCGCAAATCCTTGAAACACCTTTTTACCCAAAAAGATTTGAATATGAGGCAGCAACGCTGGGTTGAATTTCTTGCATCATATGACCTGGATATCCTATATACTCCGGGAAAGGCCAACGTTGTAGCCGATGCACTCAGTAGAAAGAATGCAGAATGCAATAATCTCATTATCTCCAATCTCATTATCACTCCTACTCTGATTGATAAAGTTTCTGCTCTTCAGAAGAATGATAAATTTATTCAGAAGCTTTGTGAGCGAGTTCATAAAGGCGAGGCCTCAAGTTTCCAGATTGACGATAATGGGACCCTTAGATTGCAAGGGCGAATTTGTGTGCCAGACATTGCTGAGCTAAAAAGAGAAGTGATGGATGAGTGCCACAAATCTAAAATCAGCATCCATCCAAGTGTAAAAAAAATGTACCATGATCTCAAGCACACCTTTTGGTGGAAATTGATGAAGAGAGATATTTCTATTTATGTTGCTAGATGTCACACATGTCAGCAAGTTAAAAGTGATCAACAGAAACTGTCAGGTTTGTTGCAACCACTCGGAGTTCCAGGTTGGAAGTGGGAGGAAATTTCTATGGACTTTATAGATGGCTTGCTCCGAAGCAGAAAAGGCAACGATAGCATATGGGTGATTGTGGACCGCTTAACAAAGTCTGCCCATTTCATCCCAGTTCGGTCCAACATAACAGCTCGAAGTTTAGCACAACTCTATCTTAAAGAGATAGTCAGACTGCATGGGGTTCCCAAAAGCATTATCAGTGATCAGGATCCATTATTTACCAGCAAATTCTAGGAAGCTTTTCAAGAAAAGCTTGGGACCAAGTTGAATCTGAGCTCTGCCTATCACCCCCAGACAGATGGCCAGACTGAGAGGGTGAATCGTGTTTTGGAAGACTTACTGCGTGCTTGCATCCTTGATTATGGCGGTTCATTGGAGGACCACTTGCACATGGTGGAGTTTTCCTATAATAATAGCTACCAAGCCAGCTTGGGGATGTCACCGTTTGAATTACTTTATGGCAGGTCGTGCAGATCTTCGGCATGTTGGGTGGAGTCAGGCAATCGACTAGTCTTGGGCCCCGACATGATTCGTGAAGCATCAGATAATGTTGACTTGATTAAGAAGCGCTTGTTGACTGCTCAGAGCCGACAGAAGAGCTATGCAGACCAGCAAAGATGAAATCTAGAATTCTCTGTGGGTGATCGAGAATACTTGAAGGTTTCTCCTTTGAGCGGCGTGATTCGTTTTGGGAAGACGAGAAAGTTTGCACCAAGATTCATTGGTCCATCCCCTATCCTGGAAAGGATTGGTACTCTCGTTTATAGAGTGCAGCTGCCCGACTGGTTGCCAGGGGTGCATGATGTATTTCATGTGTCTCAACTCCGCAAGCATGTTCATGATTCAGATCTGATAGAGGATGAATTAAATCAACAGGTCCTAGATATTGCTCCAAATCTGACAGTGAGGAAGGACCCGATTAAGATCATTGGCAAAGAAACCAAATTTTTGAGGAACAAGAGGATCAACCTAGTCAAGGTTCAATGGAGTGGGGATCCTAGAGACTGTACTTGGGAGACAGAGGATAGCATCAAAAAGGCTTACCCCAAGTGCAGAGTGGATATCTCCGAGTAACTCTTGTACTGAGGTACGTTTATACCAATTTACATTTTCCATCTGGGTTCCTACTTTTCTTTGTTTCCTTTTCGAGGACGAAAATTCTTAAGTGGGGGAGATTGTAACGGCCCGGAAAATCCGAACCAATTTAAAATTTTTATTTTTAATTATTTGGTGGAAATTGTGGCAGAAATTAAAAATTTCATTTTTAAATAATATTAAAGCCAGTGAAAATAGTCAATTTTCAAACGATATCTGTTTTCAACTAAACCACTTTTGTTGGATCCGGAATGTTTAATTATTGCTATGTTTCAGTTTTTAGAATTTTTCGAATTAATATGTGAGCGTGGCGAAGGAAAATGTGTTTGGTTGATTATAGTCAAATTTAATCGACTGAAAAATAGCCATTTTTCAAACAGTGTCAGAATTCGACGAAATTAATTTTGTTAGGACCGTATCGTCATAACATAGACAAATATATTTTTTCTGGATTTTTCTGAGTCCATTTGTGGCCTCGGTGAATTTATTTATGCAGACGAATTAAATGAATAAAGGAATCAAATATTAAATTAAAAAATACAGGCCATAGACAGCCGTTTGGGCTGACGGGGCCTATCCCGTTGG
>JASFAX010001826.1:0-48618 GCA_030737875.1 Allium sativum
AAATATTAAAACTTCCTTGTAATGGGGCACGGTAGTTCGTAATATTTAGTTTTGAACTTCAATTGAATATATAGGAACCGATATAAGTCGGAATTTCGTGAAACGAGAAATGTTTGAATCTGTTCGATTAAAATTTTCTGTTGGAAGAGAAAAATCAGGATTTCAGTTTATGGATTTTTAGTTATGTCCAAATCAAATTTTTAAATAGTCGCTATGGAAATCATTAATAAACAATAACGTTTATTTAATATATTTAATAATGTTTTCTATAGAAATTAGATATTGGTTGGCTCGAACTTGTTGATGCAGAGTTATAATTCGATATTGATTAATCTGAAGTGTTACATTATTCCATTCGGTATATCTGACGAAGATAATTTATTTATTTATTTTGAATTTAATAGTTTCGGAATTTATTTAAATATTTATCGATAATATTTTATAACTAATTACAGACCTTGCTGTATAATAGCAAAGGGTACACCATGCGCAGCGTTATATATTTATCCCATAGTGAATACAAAATCTTAAGGCGTGTGTGACCAAGTATACCAACAACAAATGTCAAATATGAAATGGATAAGAATTATAATTAAACTTACAGATTTTTCTAAGTACAAACAATATGTGTAATAGGCAACTAAAGTCAGTAGCGGTAAGTAAAGAGAGCACTGAACCCTAGAAACAGAAATCATCCAACCAAATCAAGTAAGAAAAATATAAAATAAAATAACATGTTCCACGTCCTTGAGTCATGTATAATATCTTTTGTCAGGCCAATTAACAAACTGAGATGGACATTACAAAGCAAAGTACCACACCAAAGCAAATAAAGTAGAAGCCAAGAAAAAGGTTTCCAACCAAAACTATTCAATGACAAAGCTACAACATCAAATCACATACAGTAGAAAAAGAAAATACAATAAGAAAGGGATAGTTTCTTCACGCATGAAATCTTTTGCCAAAATATATTTACAGACTTTAGCACTGGTGTGAACTCATTCCACATAAAGTATTCAATACAAAGCATGGTCCCATATAAATAAGGAACAAAGACAACACAACAAAATTTAAACAACGTACAAACAGTTTCTTCATGTCCTTGAGCCTTTGTACAAGATATTTTGACAATATACATGTCCAAAGTGACCCATCCCCTATAGTTCATCTCTACTTTAGCAATTTGCCACCATCACTGTTGCTGGTGAATGACAGCGTTTGGAGTAGTCAACTCAGGCCTAACCTACCTATCCCAGTAGCACGCGGTCCTTATTTGAGAAGAAAACTCATGCTGAAGCCCTCAATCCATCAACGCAGTTCGTTTTTCTCCCACCTTCTCACATCAACAGGGTAATGCACAGCAGTCGCTATGTGAAAGGAAAACACATAGCCGCATAGACCCAATGACTAGACATTGACATCAACTTCAATTTCATACACCTATAAATACTACCGCATACTGATACCTCTCCAAGCCAAAATGATCCACTTCGAAGCTGATTCAATTCAAGACCAAAATACCCAAAACTAAAGTCGCGCATTTTGAAACAAAAGGCAGTAAAACCATTCGAATTGATTTACCCCATAAACTATCGATCATTACCACGATTCTCAAATTATTAAATAGAAATTAACAATGGGAAAGGAGATCTGTAAGCTGACCTATTTTGTCGAAAATCGAAGTAGCATTGAGGGCCGATCTCGCCGGAAAGGTGTTAATTTTGTGGGCGGACTGTGGGCCGATGGAAGGACTAGAAGGGACGGGATTCAAGCTGAAGGAGGAGATGACTGACGCGCTAGATTTGGAAGTCACCGCGGGGTCTCCAATCAACGGAGGGGAGTGGCGGCGCTTGGATTTCTTTTTGGCAGAGGAGATTTTTTTTAGACGAAAGGGAAATGAAGAGTATATGGTAAAGGTGAAGGGATCCGTTCTTTTATCTAGAGTGTGGTTAATGTGGACCAGTTATATGTTGGACGTTGGGCCTTCAAGGCCGTGGCATGCAAAATCAAGTAAGCCCAAATTTCAGAAATGAAATGTGTGGTTTAATCACTAACGATTAATGCAAATTAATTGGAAATAAAAGTTAGCTACTTTTATTTTTAAACTGTTACTGATTTTATTATTTAAAATTAGGAAAGGGTTTAATACAAATTGGCCAAGGTCCTGAAGTGTCGGTCACGAGTCGAAGCAAGGCAGAGAATGGACGAAGCAGTGAACGAAGGAGTTAAGCCGTAATATTTTAAACCAAGTAAATTTTTCGTTAATTAATTTAGAATTAATTAATTAGTTATTTAAATTAGAATTTAATTTAAACATTAACAATGTATTTACATCTTATCATAATTTGCCGATACGAGGTAAACTGGAACTGTATGAACAAACACGACGGTATGGAACGGAATTTATTGGATGGGGTTGGAATTGACTTGAACGAGCTGCTTATACAACGCAGATCAAAGTGAGTATAACTCACTCAGTTTACCCACTTATATTTTATAAGTAGGGTTTAATATTTGTGTGTTATGGTTGTTTATTGTTTGCTGGTTGCTAAATGATACTTTTATTGACTGAATAAATTAAATTAAATGTTTGTTTAATTTAATTAAAACCAAATCGTTATTATAACGATTGGAACCGACTGAGGTAACTTACCCTATCGGTCACGTTTATATTTTTATAAACACATTAAATTAAATGATTATTATTTAATTATCGTTGACGGATGTTTATTGAAGTTATCAGCTTAGTTATAGATATTCCCATGAACAGTGATTATATTGAAATAATATATTTGTATGCAGGGAAGGACAGGTTGGAGGAATCCAACCGGATTCCTCAAATTTATCTTTTGTTTTCATATGATTATTATATGAACTGTAAAACACCACATGATTGGATTATTGAATTGTTATTGGTTGTTAAACCCAAATGCAACATTGGTTTGGTTATCAACCAATGAGTGATATTGGTTGAGAAATTTATAGCAGAAGGGCAAATATAAACTGTTTATAAAGATTGATTTACCGTCTGGTGAATCGAAGTTATGAAATTTATTTTTAACTGAATATAGATTTTTAAATATATTTTTTAAATGAAGTTTTAAATAAAATAGACCAACCATATATATATCAATACATATATATATATATATCGTTTGTTTTAACCACTATTCTTATACTGAAACTTGCCATGTGCGAAGCTCGTGTTTCATCTCAATTACTAAATAATCTTATAAAGTTGATTCTTATATAAATAAGCTTGATAAGCTAGTGGGCTAGAATTAACATGGCGATTAATAATCGGGGTTTATTGTTTTTAAGAAAAAATTAAAATGAGATTTGTTTAGAAATAGATTATTGTTTAATAATCAAAGTGAATGAGATTATTTGGATAAATAATGTTATTTATTAATTTAAATGAAGAGATGAGTAAGAGTTGATCAAGGGTTAATCGTGTTTTAAAATTTACCAAGCCAACTGTTTTAAATCAGTAATTGATTAATTAATTAAATTAGATTTGGCCGTTTTATCTAATATAATAAATTAGCGAATAGTCATTTACTTAATGAGGTTTTGAAAAGGAAACTTAATTCCAGTTAATGATATTTTTATTTAAGGTATTATTTCTTAAATGAAGTTCACTTAAATAAGAAATTGAAGTTAGAAATAAAATATAATTAAGTTGAAAAGGTAGTTTATGAACCGGTTTATATTTAAAGCGAATTTGGTAAGTGAGGTTATAAAGTGAATCGAGATGGCTAAAGGGACTTTATTTTAAACAAGAGATGGGTAACGAGTTGTGAATAAGGAAATGAGGGATTAAAGCGTTAAATAGTGAATTAATGTTACATAATAATGGCTGTATGGATAATGGATGAAATTTAAGTAATATTTCCCGAAGGAAATGAATTTAAAGAATTAGAAAAGGAATTTCCGCAATTGAATTTGGAAAGATGTACAGTAATAATATTTGTAGTAAAAATCCAGATAATGGGGCTAATAACTTTAAAGACGTTAAAGTTAATGTGTATTAATTAATTATTTTCTAAATCAATGAATTTAGGAATAACCATATATTTACAAAGGAGTTTTCAAAATCAAGGAGATTTTATAAAACCGTATTACAATACAATAGTGAAGTGGTATTAAAATGAATAGGAGTTTTGAATTACGATTCATATTTATCTTAAGATAAGAATGTTGTTGATCAAGGTCTGAGAGGTAATTAAAATACCCCAACTTGAAAAAATTTAGGATTATCAAAAGATGATATGAGTCGTGATAATGGAGGTGTTAAAGTAAACAATTTTGGAAAAGTAATAGTGTAACTTTATTTAAACAATTTGGATATATATATATATATATGACGGGATTCCTAAACAAATGAAATAAAGAGGGGCTTAGGAATATGAAATGGTATTTCCATAATAACGAAATAAAAAAGGGATTTTGTAATGAGTGTTTAGGATGGTAAGTAAATTGATCTAGATGATAAGTAATGCGGTGACATATATTTTTGAAGGATAGTAACGGGGAATTGGATAGGATTTTAAGGTGATTCTTTTAAGTATTTTAAATAAATGTTTTGAGAATATTATATATTAAAACTAATATATTATCTTTGATATTATAAATATTTTAATGGCCAAGTGATGCTGTGTAATAAACCAATGGACTTATTTTATTTTATGATTGTTTATTTTGATAGTTAAATAACCGACCATCAAAATCATGCACAATGCGTTGTTGATACGGAAAGACCGGGATCGAATTTATATTCGAAAACCATTCCAAATCAGCAAATACGTAAAAGATGCTGGTTGAAGATGGAGCAGTTGAAGACCTAGATCTTCATAAGTGGAAGGACTACTTACCGAATTTCTCTGGCTTGCAACCAGAGTTATTTGTTTTGTGATTCGGTCGTGGTTGGAATCTACGGATTGTAAAGGCTCCTCGCTACTAATTCATGGGGTGATTCCTATATTGGATGTAGTAGGAGAGTACCTTCGGTTCATCCTGTTCCTGGATGACTTGCATGGACGAGTGTCTGAAAGAGTGTTTCCAAATGGATCACGCACATTGATTTCTTCAAACGTATTTCTGTTAGTGGCGGAGAGGGGCACTTCTCTTAGCTTAACGACTAGAGTATTTTTGGGCTTAGCTTAACGACTAGTGTATTTTTGGGGATGCCAATTAGTGATATCTGGCGGATCTGACGATGTGGCATTCAAAGTGGATGGAGTTGCGCTGTTCTGAAGGATAAACTTAACCTCATCAAACGAGAAATGGCACAAAATCGGGTAGGCAGCAAGGCTATGTGGGTCGCACCAATCAAAAGGGTATGTCATTACCTGATATGGAGAAATCAAATGCCTTCGATTGTCCCGTTTATTTTATTTTGCATGTTATCGGTTCGGTTGGCTGGCCCCCAATCGTGGTGATGATATATTCGGTACTCTCAAGAGAAATGAGGGACCGGTCATGTGTAGCCGGGTTGCAAGACGTTCTTGTTGAAACCCAATGCATTCATCTTCGGAGGTACATTGTCGGAAGCTGGTTCCATACCTTGCCAGGAAATCCATTCTCCAATAAGCACTCGCGGTTTTATTTGTATACTGTATATGTAGAGCGTGAGATGCAAGCGTTCCGCTAGATTCTATTTATTTGTATTTAGACACTATTATAACATCAGAATAATATATTGATTTCAAAATGTTTTGGGTTATCGTAAGGTAAAAACCATCCGTATTTATGTGTGGATTTGGTCTTACGATTATCCTTTTCTTTCAGAAAGGATTTTAACTTTAAATCAAGTTGTGTGATATCTTTAAACCTAGTGGGTTTCTCACTCTGGTTCACCAGACTGACCCAGTATTTGTAATGCTCGGGTTAGGCCGAGGTGTATAGGTTCAGGTTATCGGATGCTGCAAAGAGACGAGCTGGAAGAGTTCAGACGTATGAAGTTATATTACTCCGTTGTGTGTGTTGTATACGAGGACAGATTATTATAACTGTCCAAATGTTTGATGTACTCTGATGATTGCAAGTATATTTTCAAGCTCTCAATAAAGATTTATTTCCATATTATATTTTGTTCCGTTGCGATGTGAGACTCTGTGTCGTGATGGATCTTCTTCTTCTTATATTCTAATATTTCTTTCTTTCTTATCTCATGCTCTAAATTCTTTCTAATAGTTATCTGGTGTGTTTGATACTTGAGTTTTGGCAAGTAATATGATATGATGTATTATTGTCGGAATTCGGGGGTCGAATCCCTACTGGGTCGTTACAGTGGTATCAGAGCTATTGGTTTAATAATAACCTTGGCTCTGCGGCATGACTCGATAGAGATGGGGTTAGTGATACCCTAGATTGAGTTGAATGTATATATATGAGAGCGTATTTGTAGATTTTATATAAAAATGTTTTGTATTGTGTGGTTTGATCGGTTCAAGTGTTGAGAAACATTGAACTGGGAATGTGCAGAATATTGTTTTGTAAACAGGGTAAATAAAATAATTTTACCCAAACTATATTTTATATAGAAAGGAAATAATTTTGTTGAATTATTAAGATATTGTGACTTTATTGATTTATTTAAGTGGAATTCAAATGAAATTTTGAATTTGAATGGTTGATATAACCAAAAAAATTCACATATATAGTTGTGAAAGAGATTTTAGTATGAAACTGGAAATCAAGATTTAACTCAAGATAAGCTAAAATAGAATGGATTGGAATGATGGCTTTCGAAGACGAATCTGAATCGGGATTATTAGAAAAAAGTAAACTAATTAGAAAATTAAATAGTTAATTGAATATGGAAATTGAAATTTGACTTAGTATGGTTGATTGATGTGTATTGTTTGTTGTTTGGATGCTAGATTTGTTGAAATAAAACTCATCAATGGTTAAAGAAACCAAATGAATTAGAAACTGAGAAAATTGAATTCTAATTATAATGAATTTGAACAAAATCAAATATTGAAATGGAAAATAAGGATAAAATCATTTGTTTATTATTATGTTGAAATTGGAGTTAAGAACAGGTTAGAAAAGCTGGTTGTCACTTGGTAATTGGAGTATAATGCCTGACAAATAGGTATGCCTTGGAATTTATGATTGGATGGTTGATTTTATTCCTCTGAGTTGGATTGGCACTTGCCATTTATTTTCTTTTGATCCACGTAAGGCCCAGAGTAGTGAGTTGTAGTTGTTCTGATTGAATCATGCAGACGAGGTGCTGGCGAAATTATCGTAAATTTTTAAAAGATTTACATATTTTAGATGATAATCATAAATAATTATTTTGAAATTAATTAAGTCAGAGACATTTTTCTTACCTTAGCAATTTCGAGGACGAAATTCTTTTAAGGGGGGAAGAATGTAACGACCCAGATTTTTCGGTCATTTTAACTTGAATATTTAATTTTGGTTTAAATATTTTAATTGGAATATTTATGGATTTTTAATAATTAATTCGTTTATTAAAACGAAGCTTAAACGTTATAATTTATATTAATATTGAAACTTCCTCGTAATGGGGGCATGGTAGTTTGTAATATTCAGTTTTGAACTTCAATTAAATATACAGGATCTGATATAAGTCGGAATTTCGTGAAATGAGAAACATTTGAATCTGTTCGATTAAAATTTTCTATTGGAAGAGAAAAATCAGGATTTCAGTTTATAGATTTTTAGTTATGTCCAAATCAAATTTTTAATAGTCGCTATGGAAATCATTAATAAACAATAACGTTTGTTTAATATATTTAATAACGTTTTCTATAGAAATTAGATATTGGTTGACTCGAACTTGTTGATGCAGAGTTATAATTCGATATTGATTAATCTGAAGTGTTGCGTTATTCCATTCGGTGTATTTGATGATGATAATTAATTAATTTATTTTGAATTTAATAGTTTCGGAATTTATTGAAATATTTATCGATAATATTTTATAAGCTAATTACAGACTTTACTATATAATAGCAAAGGGTGTACCATGCGCAACGTTATATATTCATCCCATAGTGAATACAAAATCTCAAAGCGTGTGTGACCAAGTATACCAACAACAAATTTAAAATATGAAATGGATAATAATTATAATTAAACTTATAGGTTTTTCTAAGTACAAACAGTATGTAATAGGCAACTAAAGTCAGTAGCGGTAAGTAAAGAGAGCACTGAACCCTAGAAACAGAAATCCTCCAACCAAATCAAGTGAGGAAAATATAAAATAAAATAACATGTTCCACGTCCTTGAGTCATGTACAATATCTTTTGTCAGGCCAATTGGAAAATTGAGATGGACATTACAAAGCAAAGTACCACACCAAAGCAAATAAAGTAGAAGCCAAGAAAAAGATTTCCAACCAAAACTATTCAATGACAAAGCTACAACATCAAATCACATACAGTAGAAAAAGAAAATACAACAAGAAAGGGACAATTTCTTCACGCATGAAATCTTTTGCCAAAATATATTTACAGACTTTAGCACTGGTGTGAACTCATTCCACAGAAAGTATTCAATACAAATCATGGCCTCATATAAATAAGGAACAAAAACAACACAACAAAATTTAAACAATATACAAACAGTTTCTTCACATCCTTGAGCCCCTGTACAAGATATTTTGACAATATACATGTCCAAAGTGACCCATCCCCTACAGTTCATGTCTACTTTGGCAAACTGCCACCATCACTGTTGCTGGTGAATGACAGCATTTGGAGTAGTCAACTCAGGCCTAACCTACCTATCCCAGTAGCACGCAGTCCTTATTTGAGAAGACAACTCACGCTGAAGCCCTCAATCCATCAACGCAGTACGTTTTTCTCCCACCTTCTCACATCAACAGGGTAATGCACAACAGCTGCTATGTGAAAGGAAAACACATAGCTGCATAGACCCAGTGACCAGACATTGACCTTATCTTCAATTTCATACACCTATAAATACCACCGCATACCGATACCTCTCCAAGCCAAAACGATCCACTTCAGAGCTGATTCAATTCAAGACCAAAATACCCAAAACCAAAGTCGCGCATTTTGAAACAAAAGGCCATAAACCCATTCGAATTGATTTACCCCATAAATTGTCGATCATTACCATGATTCTCAAATTATTAAATATAAATTAACGATGGGAAAGGGGATCTGTAAGCTGACCTATTTTGTCGAAAACCGAAGTAGCATTGAGGGCCGATCTCGCCGAAAAGGTGTCAATTTCGTGGACAGACTATGGGCTGATGGAAGGACTAGAAGGGACGGGATTCAAGATGAAGTAGGAGATGACCGGCGCGCTGGATTTGGAAGTCACCATGGGGTCTTCGATCAACAGAGGGGAGTGGCGGCGCTTGGATTTCTTTTTGGCAGAGGAGGTTTTTTTTAGACGAAAGGGAAATGAAGAGCATATGGTAAAGGTGAAGGGATCCATTCTTTTATCTGGAGTGTGGTTAATGTGGACCGGTTATATGTTGGACGTTGGGCCTTCAAGGCCGTGGCATGCAAAATCAAGTAAACCCAAATTTCAGCAGTGAAATATATGGCCTGTGTGGTTTAATCACTAATGATTAGTGCAAATTAATTGGAAATAAAAGTTAACTACTTTTATTTTTAAACTGTTACTAATTTTATTATTTAAATCAGGATAGGGTTTAATACAAATTGGCCAAGGTCCCGAAGTGTCGGTCACGGGTCGGAGCATGGCAGGGAATGGACGAAGCAGTGAACGAAGGAGTTAAGCCGTAATATTTTAAACCAAGTAAATTTTTCATTAATTAATTAATTAGTTATTTAAATTAGAATTTAATTTAAACATTAACAACGTATTTACATATTATCAGAATTTGCCGAAACGAGGTAAATCGGAACTGTATGAATAAACGTGACGGTATGGAATGGAATTTATTGGATGGGGTTGGAATTAACTGGAACGAACTTCTTATACAGCGCAGATCAAAGTGAGTATAACTCACTCAGTTTACCCACTTATATTTTATAAGTATGGTTTAATATTTGTGTGTTATGGTTGTTTACTGTTTGTTGGTTGCTGAATGATACTTTTATTAACTGAATAAATTAAATTAAATGTTTGTTTAATTTAATTAACACCACATCGTTATTCTAACGATTGGAACCGACTGAGATAACTTACCTTATCGGCCGCGTTTATATTTTTATAAAGGCGTTAAATTAAATGATTAATATTGAATTATCATTGATGAATGTTTATTGAAGTTATCAGCTTAGTTATAGATATTCCCATGAACAGTGATTATATTGAAATAATATATTTGTATGCAGGGAAGGACAGGTTGGAGGAATCCAACCGGATTCCTCAAATTTATCGTTTGTTTTCATATGATTATTATACAAACTGCAAAACACCACATGATTGGATTATTGAATTGTTATTGGTTGTTAAACCCAAATGCAACATTGGTTTGGTTATTAACCAATGAGTGATCTTGGTTGAGAAATTTATAGCAGATGGGCAAATACAAACTGTTTATAAAGATTGATTTATAGTCAGGTGAATCGAAGTTATGAAATTTATTTTTAACTGAATATAGATTTTTGAATATATTTTTAAATGAAGTTTTAAATAAAATAGACCAACCATATATATATCAATACATATATATATATATATCGTTTGTTTTAACCACTGTTTTTATACCGAAACCCGTCGTGTGCGAAGCACGAGTTTCATCTCAATTACTAAATAATATTATAAAGTTGATTCTTATATAAATGAGCTTGATAAGCTAGTGGGCTGGAATTAACATGGCGATTAATAATCGGGGTTTATTGTTTTTAAGAAACAATTAAAATGAGATTTATTTAGAAATAGATTATTGTTTAATAATCAAGGTGAATGAGATTATTTGGATAAATATGTTATTTATTAATTTAAATGAAGAGATGAGTAAGAGCTGATCAAGGGTTAATCGTTTTTTAAGATTTACCAAGCCAACTGTTTTAAATCAGTAATTGATTAATTAATTAATTAAATTAGATTGGGCCGATTAATCAAATATAATAAATTAGCGAATAGTCATTTACTTAATGAGGTTTTGAAAAGGAAACTTAATTCCAGTTAATGATATTTTTATTTAAGATATTATTTCTTAAATGAAGTTCACTTAAATAAGAAATTGAAGTTAGAAATAAAATATAATTAAGTTGAAAAGGAAGTTTATAAACCGGTTTATATTTAAAGCGAATTTGGTAAATGAGGTTATAGAGTGAATTTAGGCAAGAAAAGTAAGCTTAAAATAAATGTTACTTAATATTTTAAGTAAAGAAAATCGAGATGGCAAAAGGGGCTTTATGTTAAACCAGAGATGGGTAACGAGTTGTGAATAAGGAAATGGGGAATTAAAGCGTTAAATAGTGACTTAACGTTACATAATAATGGCCGTATGGGTAATGGATGAAAGTTAAGTAAGATTTCCCAAAGGAAATGAATTTAAATAATTAGAAAAGAAATTTCTGTAATTGAATTTGGGAAGATGTATAGTAATAAGATTGAAGTAAAAATCCAGATAATGGGACTAATATCTTTAAAGACGTTAAAGTTAACGTGTATTAATTATTTTCTAAATCAGTGAATTTAGGAATAACCATATATTTATAAAGGAGTTTTCAAAAGCAAGGAGATTTTATAAAACCGTATTACAATACAACAGTGAAGTGGTATTAAAATGAATAGGAGTTTTGAATTACGATTCATATTCATCTTAAGGTAAGAATGTTGTTAATCAAGGTCTGAGAGGTAATTAAAATACCCCAACTTGAACAATTTCAGGATTATCAAGAGATGATATGAGTCGTGATAATGGAGGTGTTAAAGTAAACTATTTTGGAAAAGTATTAGTGTAACTTTATTTAAAGAATTTGGATATATGTATGATGGGATTCTCAAACAAAACGAAATAAAGAGGGGCTTAGGAATATGAAATGTTATTTCCATAATAACGAAATAAAAAAGGGATTTTGTAACGAGTGTTTACGATGGTAAGTAAATTGATCTCGATGATAAGTAATGCGGTGAAAAATATTTTAGAAGGATAGTAACGGGGAATTGGATAGGATTTTAAGGTGTTTCTTTTAAGTATTTTGAATAAATGTTTTGAGAATATTATATATTAAAACTAATATATTATTTTTGATATTATAACTGATATATTATTTTAATGGCCAAGTGACGCTGTGTAATAAACCAATGGACTTATTTTATTTTATGATTGTTTAATTTGATAGTTAAGTAACTGACTATCAAAAACATGCCCAATGCGTTGTTGGTACGGAAAGACTGGGATCGAATTTACATTCGAAAACCATTCCGAACCAGCAAATACGTAAAAGATGCTGGTTGAAGATGGAGCAGTTGAAGACCTGGATCTTCATAAGCGGAAGGACTACTTACCGAATTTTTCTGGCTTGCAACCAGAGTTATTTGTTTTGTGATTCGGTCGTGGTTGGAATCTACCGATTGCAAGGGCTCCTCACTACTAATTCATGGGATGATTCCTATTTTAGATGTAGTAGGAGAGTACCTTCAGTTCATCCTATTCCTGGATGACTTGTATGAATGAGTGTCTGACAGAGTATTTCCAAATGGATCACGTACGTTGATATCTTCAAATGTATTTCTGTTTGTGGCGGAGAGGGGCACTTCTCTTAGCTTAACGACCAGAGTATTTTTGGGGACGCCACTGGCGGATTTGACGATGTGGCATTCAAAGTGGATGGAGTTGCGTTGTTCTGAAGCATAAACTTAACCTCAAGCCTCATCAAATGGGAAGTAGCACAAATCGGGTAGGCAGCATGGCTATGTGGGTCGCACCCATCAAAATGGTATATCATTACCTGATCTGGAGAAATCAAATGCCTTCGATTGTCCCTTTTATTTTATTTTGTATGCTATCGATTCGGTTGGCTGGCCCCCAATCGTGGTGATGGTATATTCGATACTCTCAAGAGAAATGAGGGACCGATCATGTGTAGCCGGGTTGCAAGACGTTCTTGTTGAACCCCAATGTATTCATCTCTGGAGGTACATTGTCGGAAGGTGGTTCCATACCTTGCCAGGAAATCCATTCTCCAATAAGCACCCGCAGTTTTGTTTATATATGTGGAGCGTGAGATGCAAGCATTCCGCTAGATTCTATTTATTTGTATTTAGACACTATTATAATATCAGAATAATATATTGATTTCAAAATGTTTTGGGTTATCGTAAGGTAAAAGCCGTCCGTATTTATGTGTGGATTTGGTCTTACGATTACTCTTTTTCTTTCAGAAAGGATTTTAACTTTGAAATCAAGTTGTGTGATATCTTTAAACTTAGTGGGTTTCTCACTCTGGTTCAGCAGACTGACCCGGTATTTGTAATGCTCGGGTTAGACCGAGGTGTACAGGTTCAGGTTATCGGATGCTACGAAGAGATGAGCTGGAAGAGTTCAGATGTATGAAGTTATATTATTCCACTGTGAGTGTTGTGTACGGGGACAGACTATTATAACTGTCCAGATGTGTGATGTACTCCGATGATTATAAGTATATTTTCAAGCTCTCAATAAAGATTTATTTCCATATTATATTTTGTTCCGCTGCGTTGTGAGACTCTGTGTCGTGATGGATTTTCTTCTTCTTCTATTCTAGTATTCCTTTCTTTCTTATCTCACCCTCTAAATTCTTTCTAATAGCTATCTGGTGTGTCCGATACTTGATTTTTGGCAAGTGATACGATACGATGTATTATTGTCGGAATTCGGGGGTCGAATCCTTATCGGGTCGTTACACTTTGTTTTTAATGAAATGATTAAAATCATATTTATATTACATCGCATGTATTAGAATTTATATGCGTTGTTAAAATCATATTTATAATTACATCGCATATATTAGAATTTATATGCGTTGTTGAAATAACGGTTATAATTACATTGTGTATATTATAAATATATGCACTGTAAAAAATTACATTTATATTCACCTTTGCATATATTAGAATTTATATGCAAAGTTAGCCTGCCATTGGATAAACTTTCATGAGAATGAAAAATACTTTGTTTGACAGTACATGGTTTTGATATGCCAGTAAAAATGTTCTTTTATTTGGCATGTTAAATACGTTAGAGAGATCGTCGAAGAGTTTATATATATATATATATATATATATATATTAATTAAAATTAAACGAATCGCGCGGGGTAGTTCGCGTTTCGGAATCGTAACTTTAAACGATTATACTGAAAGATCCAACTGTAGGATTTTCCCAAAACTGGAATCATTAGGACCATTTTGGGAAGATCTTTCCAACGATATAAATTTTGGTAAAATCCAACGGTTATATGTCGAGATAAACGTAAATCAAAATTTGATAAAAACAGCGCTAGGGCCTCCCATTAACCCGAAGCGTTGTTAAATAAATTTATCTAACTTAAATAAATAAAAATATCGATAAATCGTTATTAAATACTATTAACGATATGAAATAATTTCAAACTATATATATGCGAGAATCATTTGAAAAGACCGAGTTAAATCTCATTTCAAATGATTATACGACGATCTAAATTGAAGATCTTAAAGACGACGAATGTAGACCGACGATCTTCACATCGAAAGGATAACTACTGATGCCTAGCATTGGCTAGCTACCAATAAAGGGTTAAAGTGGTAGTTGTCTAGACGTACTTGTTGATTGTTCGGATATGCGAGTACCTCTCTTCCATATTGGACATACGGGACGAGGAATAAGGTGGCTCTGGTTTCGTTCAGATCTAGAATGGACTTGTAAATGGATGTGTGTCCGACATTGAATTTCATTCTGTGTAATTAAATTGATTTCTATTAATATATATCTGTGGTGGCGGAGAATTTATTCTCTTGCTTAACTCCCTTCTTTGAGACGCATGAGCTCAAAGGTTATATATTGACAGTTATCGATCGCATGGTGTGAACTGTCAATGTGACATGCCAAGATGCAATTGATCGAGGCTTTTGTTGAAAACCAGAGCCTTGTGGATGATGATCAAAGCATAGCCTATTTCGGCATAGCTTTGCGTATTACGTTACCTCGCGAGGCTCACACCCTGGTAGAGTCAGAAACGCGACAAGCGAACGCAAGGAGTGTACATGTTTTTTTCTAGCTAGAAGTGGTGTTTGGGTTTTTACAAGACCCGACATTTTTACTTATGTGGTTGATGGAATGAGGCGCCTCGGATTTATTGGTCGCCAATGGCCAAATTATAGGTCCAATAGGATCGGGAAGCGTGTTCAGGCATTACTAGAGTGTCTCGAATCCGGAGACATTGCTAGAGTGTCTCAAATCGGTTAGGAAATCGCCCTTATCCTTGACTCATGATGGAAACCCAATCTCCAAAATGACATCACGGTTTTGATTGTAAACCTATATATGGCGACATAGTAGGACAGGGTACTACGCCGTCTAGGATTGATATATTTACTTTGAAGTATTTTGAAACATATTAGACACTAATAATAATATTAAAATATTATTTTCTACGTACCAAGCATTTTTTATCATTATAAGGTAAAACTCTATCCTTCGGTTTGCGTTGCATTGTGTGATAGGACTTGAGTCTTATAATGATTTCATTTTCTAAAACATTGCGTTGTTTTAACTTATAATTTATAAAACATATGCACTGACAATCCAACGGAGTAAACCCGTTCCGCGTTAGCGGCGTGGTCCATTGATTTGCCATATTGTTTGTTAAGTAAGATTTCTCGTATCAGTCCCATGACTGACTCGTAGTTTTTTTTACTTTGCAAACTCGGGTGCCCTCTTTCCACGCGGGCAACCAAATGACATGTTTTAGGTATGGATACATTCTGGACTGGAGCTTTCTTATGGAGGAGATGAAGAACCCTTTTCTTTTATCTTTTTATTTACTTCTTGAGACATTTGGACAGTATTAATGTATTTTGGTGGAGATTGAGACTTTATTTCTTTCCTTGTTTATACATCTATGTTGCTAAGTGTATCCTGTACTGCGTACTCTGATGTCTGTGATGATATGTGGTGATGACATTTCCATTTCCGCTGCAATGATTTATATGTTCTGCTGTTATTTGAGATATGTTATTGTTTTAATTATGTTATGCTCCTATGATTATTGATTGACATAGAAATGTGTTTATTTTATGCTCTTATATCTTATCATTTGTATATAAATAAATATTACTTGGGTATTGTTTTGTTACTTTTACAGATATTCCAACCCAGCCCGCATGCAACCAGAAATGTAGAGAAATAGAGTTCAATTTGCTGTGTATTTGCATTTTGAAGAATTGTAGATGAAGATATCACATCTAGTTGCTGTTGGACAAGAAAAGGATTGATAACAAGGCTTTGCACATCACAAATCAATGAAGAAGTGTCAAGGAAGCAAGTGGAAAAGAGAAAAGGCCCAAATTTGCTTTATTTATCTAAGGCCCATTTATGTTTCTCATTGTAAACTAATTAGTGATGTAATGACCAGGCCCAGTTATCATTAGGGTTAGGGTTTGGCTATCTACCCTATATATACCCTTGTAATGGCATTGTAGCCACCATCCTATCCTATATCTCACTCTATTCTCTTCTTCATTAATAAAACTCATTTTTCTTTTTATTTTATGCAATTTTCTATTTCTTAGCAATTAGTGTTGTCTACACGATTAGATTCGGTAGAACACTATTTGTATTTCGCATTTCTTTTCATTAGTGATTGACCGTCTGATTAGATTCAGCGGTAATCCTAATTGTTATTTTCTGTTCGTTTAATTCTGTTCTGCAGTTTTATTTCCATTGTTCTATTTTATCTTTAATCGTTGAATTTATTACAGATCTGATTAGATTCGAATCTGCAGTAAATTTAATTGCATCTTTTAATTGTAGTTTCACTTTTTATTTTGTTTTGCAAAATCAACCTCCAGCTTCGTCTAACACGCCCAAGATTTTTTTTTTTTTAATTAAACCTCCCTGTGTTCGACCTGTATGCTACACACCTGTATGCTTGCAGAATTTATTGTAAATGTCGCGCTTTTCTGATTCATAGACTAGCGTCGATCAAGTTTTTGGCGCCATTGCCGGGGAGGTAACGATTAAATTTTATTATTTATTTAATTTCTGATTCGTGTTAGTTTTCTTTTTTATTTATTTCCTTGTTTTTGCGTAAAAAAAAAAACTTGCTAGTTTTATTTTTATTTCTTTCTTTTATTTCCTCAATCTCTTTCCTTTCTTTACAAATTCTTCCCTCTATTCAACCAAAAAAAAAAAAAAACTTTCGCAATATTTTGTCTTCTGCTGATTTTGCTGATTTCTTACTTGCTGCTTCTCTTCTGCCACCTCCTGTTAATCCACAAACTCTTCTCCCTGGTTACCATAGGCCCCAACGCCTAATGCCATATTTCTTCTCAACCTTCATTTTGCCACGTTCTCCCCTGTCAAACAAATTCGATCCCCTTTGACCATCATCAGCAAGCCTTTCATTCACCAATCAAAGCTCCATCCTGTAGCCGTCCTCATCACAACCAATTTTGTCGCTACTGCATCTTTCAAATCAAACAAATCATAACCAGTAACTATACCCACGTTCATTGGCAAGACCACCCATCTCCTTCAAAACTGCACGTCAACACTGCTCATACCCGAAGCCAATACCACCTCTCCAATTCACGTACACAACACCAACCCTCTTTCTTCATCACAACAGTGCTGTTCAACATCCCTTCTTGACCCAC
The DNA here is from genome assembly GCA_030737875.1 of Allium sativum. Classification (NCBI taxonomy): domain Eukaryota; kingdom Viridiplantae; phylum Streptophyta; class Magnoliopsida; order Asparagales; family Amaryllidaceae; genus Allium; species Allium sativum. Next base: position 17,776 of record JASFAX010001826.1, read on the forward strand.
GGTTACAAACCACAAACAACTACCAACCGCCGAGATCGATCACGCCATTCATCTTCTCCACGCAATACACTCCAGAGCCCATTGCCCCTTCACAACATTCTCCACAGCACCATATCTTCATCACGCCCAACCACATGTTCTTCTCCAACAAACATACACCACGTTCAACTTCTTCTGCATCATCTTCATACAAACCCCCCCAGCGAACCTCTCCCTTGCCAACCGCACTCTACATCGAAAGCACAGACCCAAAAACCAATTCTGCCGAAACCCATCAACACCCACCCAGTCACAAACATCTCGAAATCCCCTTCTGCCAATTTCATCCTCACCCCTCCACAAATCCGTCCAGATCCAATCCACTTCTACACCAGTCTCCTCCCGTCGTCAAAAACAGACACAGCCCCACCTCCATCCTCATCTGAACTAACCCTCAAAACTCACAACTGCAAATTCGCCTTCTCCCAAAATCACACCCCAGTTTGAATTTCTTCACCAATCCGAAAACCCATCTGCCATAAAACACAGACTTCAACCCCCAACGTTCACAAGGCTGTTACCCATCATTTTCTTTTTACATTTTCACCATCTTCTCCACCTTCATCATCCCACGTTCAGAGTCATACCAGTATCCAACTTCAAACAATTTCCATCATCTTCCCACTTCAGCCATCCGTCCACAATTTTCTCCTGTCACACACTCCTCCCCTACCAAATCCTAAATCGCCACTTCCTGAACCTACCATCTAGAAACCCAACTCCTAAACCCAAAATCGATTTCTAATAGAAGAAAAAGTGGCAACTTCCTTGGTTTTTAATTGGGTTTGAGAACGTGAAAAGGAGGCGTGTTATTTGGGGTTAGGGAACCGGGTGGTGTTAGCATTTGTTTAAGAAGACTTATTGCCAAAAAATTTTGGGAACTATTTGATTAAAATATATATATATATATATATATATATATATATATATATATATATATATATATATATAAAGGGGCGTGGGTTTACTTTGGGTGAAAAACTATTTGTTGCGTGATTTTGGGAGATATTTTCTATGATTTTGGTCCCTTGAACTTGGATACATATTTTTGTTCTCTGATTTGTTGCATTGGCGTGGGACGCTGTGTGACATAAGTCAAGTTAGGCTTTTGTTCATTTGTTTAGACCCATCTATTTCCAATTTGCGTCGTCACTTAAAAAAAACATAAAGAAAGAAGTCATTTCAAATCAAAAATCAAAATCAAGGAAAGAACAGGCTCAAGTAACAATACAAGGATTCAAAGGTCAACGATTTTGCAAACATTTGGGTTGAATTGTCACCGCTACTCAATTTCTTTCTGGACGGACTGCCCTACCCCGCTCTGTAAAATTTTCTAAACTCTACAGGTTCTGAGCTGCTTGAAAAATTATAGATTTTGCTTGTAAAAATCTTCTACAGGGGCAGCGGCTTGCTTGTAAAATATTTCAATTTTCTGTTATTATTCTGTGACTGTTCTGTGATTATTCTGTGACTACTCTGTGACTGAAATTTCTGAACATATTTGGTGAGGAACGAGTTTCCATAACTGAAATCATATCTCTTGTCGTTTTTCAATTCTGAAACGCGATTTATTTGCAAAATAATATAATTGAAAAGTGGTGCTTTGTGACGTTGATTGTCTCATATAATTGGATCGCGGATATATAGTAGTTCAATTTATTGAACTATTAGCAAAAGAGGTTGCATACTACCCGTAAAACATTGGTCGTATCCCTTAGTATTTATACTATACGTGAACGGCCATAAGACCCTCTTCCCCCTTCTAATTGAGTCAGTTAATTAATAGAGCACAACTCGTCCTTTTATACTATTTTGAAGCGAGAATAATATATGTCTTACCCTGACTTCATTCAAATGTCTAATTCAAAAAAATCATTGAGAGAAATGTGGGATAATAATCGGAGTAGACGTCCTCTTGAAGAGTATGAATACGAATTACAACTCATGAGGCAAGATTTTCCAAAATTTTGCGAGCCAAATGTCAACAATTTTCAAAATGACCAACATTTTCAAAGTTATGATCGAAATGACGACTTCAATTCAAATTTCAACAATTTCGATTATGGGCCACATCCACATGAAAATAACTTTGAATCTCAATATGGCATTGATCCACATCATTATGGGGTTGAAAACCAAAATTTTCAAAATTATAGCCCATATCAACATCTTGAAAATAACCAAAATTGCAATTCTCTCTCAAATTTTAACAGTTTTAGTTATGAACAAAAAAATTATGATCAAAATGATTTCCAATATCATTGTCAGTTTTCTGAAAATTCAAACAACTACCACATTGGAAACAATATTGATTGTGAAATTAATGTGGACTATAATTTTGAGAATCAAGAAATCCAAAATGAGAGCTCTCAAATCAACGATCGTCTTAACATTCTTAGAGAGAGGGAAGAAAGACTAAATAAAAAGGCTGATGAACTTCTTTGTTTATTGACGTCTTTGAAAGAACAACGAGAGCAACAGAATCAAATTCAAACAAGCGATGAATCAGAAAGTAGTCCATTCTTTAGTGATAGTGAAAATTTTCAAACAACAACTTTCGAAATTGAGAATGATGATCTAAATGAAGTTGTTCAAAATTCAATAAATGATTTGGATTTCGATTCTTTTCAAAAAGATTTAAGCTTGGATTTTGATCTTCCTCTTTTGGGCTGCGAGAAACCTGAAATCTTTGAAATTGAACAGAATAAAAATGTTGAAATTTTCAATTCAAATTTGGAAAAGGATGTTAATGAACATGAATTCTTTGGATTGTATGAGGATGAGTTGGCAAATGAGGATGAAATAGAATCAAGCCACCAATCTGAATTTGAAAACTTTGATTTTGAGGGTTTTAACGAACTTGAAATGGTCAGTGTCGAAAATACGTTGTCAATTAATGAAATTGAGAAATGTGATCACACAGTCTTGAGCACCACTCAGATGTCAAATTTCACTGAATTTATATACGATCACAAATTTTTGAACAATTACACTGATAAATTTGTTGAACACATGAATTATTTTTGGAATGCTAGCTTGGTTGAAAAACTTCATGTTAGGACGACCCTGAACATTCATTTACTGGACTACAAATCTAGGTTTAAACATGAGATGGTTTTCAAAAACCTTTGCTTATTAGAAAACATGCCTAGACATAGTGGGAATGGGACTCATAGGGCAAGAACCAAGTGTGGGGAAAAAAGTTGGTGGCACTCTTTGCATCGCGTACATCGCAAACACATATATCATTATACATATGATCCATTCTTACATATAGTTAGATTGCATTTCATTTTACAAGTCATTTTACATTTAATCCATCTTTGGGTACGATCTTTCAAATTTAGAAAACGTTACAGTGTGGACACTGTTCAAGTGTGGGGGGGGAGTCTGCATTTCATCCATTTTCATTTTTCTTTGTTTTTATTTCTTTTCATTTTCAGCCATTTAAACAAGACCATCATGCATTTTAGAATGTAGTAACATGCCATTTTTTTTTTTGGAAAAATACGACCCATTTTCAATTGATACAACAAAATAAGTTTACAATTTTTAGCCAGTTGATAGTATTTTTTTCTCTCAACTTAGATCGAATAAGAAATATAATGAAAAGTTTAATTTTGAGGGATAATAGTGTAACCGGTACATAGGGAGATTCTTAGGTGATGGCCATGAAATCTATTCTATATTGTAGACTTTGTTTAAATAAGTGGAGGACTTAAAATACTTATAATGGCTTGTCAAATCTTTAAAACTAAGTTGTGTTAAGTTGAATTCGCGTAACTCTCTTTTTGTGCTTATAAATTCAATAATAATAATAGTAATCCAAGGGTATCCAACATTGCTTGTATATCGAGCGTTGGTGTGCAAACCCGCCAAGCTCTATCCGACACGTTGTTGACAAAGTCAGCGTTGGAATATCTTGGTCTCATTTTATGAGATTGGACACCTAAGGATTACCGACACGTTGTTGACAAAGTCAAAGTCGGCCTGCACAATCCGCCAAGCTCTTTACCTACTCTCCGTTAGTCCGCGAGGCAGTGCATGGGTGGTAAACCTTGGTCTTTTTAGTTAGGTGTATGTACTTAATCATAAATCTTAAAATTTTATAGAATAAAGAATAAGCGATGATACCTAAACACTTCTTGACCTTATTGATTCGACTAGCCATACATGAGAAAATTAGAATACCACTTTGCAAACTGTGCCAAGCAAACTAAGAATTTATTTCATGGCTGCACTATGTTATCGACCGAACTAACTGGCCAAACTGGAATTTAACATTTGAAAACTTGATTTATATTGAAAAATTTGTGACAAGTTGAGGTATCTAAAATAAAATCAACTGATCAGAAATTGTTAACTTAATTTGTTGTACCACTTTCCTGAAATAAGTCGTGTTTTCATTTTTCGTTTTTATTTGCATATGTCCATTGCATTCATATAGTTTCATTAGAATCATAGCATACTGCATTTGGATTTTGTGGGTAGTATCCGCTGAAAACCCTCACGAGACACCACTCGTCCTACTAGGGACACCTAGAGGTTTAACGGCTTGTTGCATGCGCTCAATGCAATCGTGTTTCCTACGAAAGTGTGACCTATCTAGTTAGTTTTCCATTTTCTTTTTACTCGAGGACGAGTAAAAGATAAGTGTGGGGGTATTTGATTGACATAGAAATGTGTTTATTTTATGCTCTTATATCTTATCATCTGTATATAAATAAATATTACTTGGGTATTGTTTTGTTACTTTTACAGATATTCCAACCCAGCCCGCATGCAACCAGAAATGTAGAGAAATAGAGTTCAATTTGCTGTGTATTTGCATTTTGGAGAATTGTAGATGAAGATATCACATCTAGTTGTTGTTGGACAAGAAAAGGGTTGATAACAAGGCTTTGCACATCACAAATCAATGAAGAAGTGTCAAGGAAGCAAGAGGAAAAGAGAAAAGGCCCAAATTTGCTTTATTTATCTAAGGCCCATTTATGTTTCTCATTGTAAACTAATTAGTGATGTAATGACCAGGCCCAGTTATCATTAGGGTTAGGGTTAGGGTTTGGCTATCTACCCTATATATACCCTTGTAATGGCATTGTAGCCACCATCCTATCCTATATCTCACTCTATTCTCTTCTTCATTAATAAAACTCATTTTTCTTTTTATTTTATGCAATTTTCTATTTCTTAGCAATTAGTGTTGTCTACACGATTAGATTCGGTAGAACACTATTTGTATTTTGCATTTCTTTTCATTAGTGATTGACCGTCTGATTAGATTCAGCGGTAATCCTAATTGTTATTTTCTGTTCGTTTAATTCTGTTCTGCAATTTTATTTTCATTGTTCTATTTTATCTTTAATCGTTGAATTTATTACAGATCTGATTAGATTCGAATCTGCAGTAAATTTAATTGCATCTTTTAATTGTAGTTTCACTTTTTATTTTGTTTTGCAAAATCAACCTCCAGCTTCGTCTAACACGCCCAAGAAAATAAATAAATAATAATTTTTAATTAAACCTCCCTGTGTTCGACCTGTATGCTACACACCTGTATGCTTGCAGAATTTATTGTAAATGTCGCGCTTTTCTGATTCATAGATTAGCGTCGATCAATTATCCTTACTTTCATACCACGGAAGTTTGGGGTCGTCACAAATTGCATCCATACAAACACCGCTATCTTGTGTAGAAAGAGTGTCATCGTAGTGCTGTGGAGAGAATACATAACCATTAATTCTACATTTAAGGTGAGTTTTGACTTCCCATGCTGGTCCACTAACATAATACCATAACGGTGAATTCATGCACTTTTCGTCCATTAACTGTCAAACTAATTTCAACAAGTTAAATAATGTCAATTTCTTTATTGAAGTATGAGTTGTGCAATCTAACAAACCTTCTTGTGCAACCAATCAATAAATTCAGATTTTTGCTCCTTTGAACATCCTCTAATACAGTTTGTGCAATCTAACAAAACGTTGCATGTCTTCTTGACCCACATAAGCCATTACATATGTCCCATCAATAGCTTCAATACAGTTTTTAAAGAAAGGATAATATCGGTGTGAATAATGAATTTGTTCTGGAATTCGGTTAAATTGGGTATCGACCGGTCTAGTAATATCGACTGCCAATAAGACAACTGAATCCAAAACTTTATGAAAAATGACACAAATCGTACCATTTGATCGTTGAAACCGCTCAGCAACATGCCTTGTAGGAAGGGCCTATGCAATAGTGTATAAGAATACAACCACCATTTCTTTGACCGTTTTGTGCATTGAGGCTTTCAATCCGTAATTTGCTAACCGTTCATACAAGGATCTCAAACATAATCGCTTCGTTCGAAAATTGCGTTGACAACGGTTTGCGTGTTCTGATAGTATTTCATGAACCCAAGCAAGACCGGAACTTACAAAATCATGTATTTTGCTCTTTTCCCGTGTTTGATTTGCGATAATTTCTTGAATATCGAGCAAATCTTCCAAAGCTGAATCATCACTGTCTGCTATTATATTTATCTACAATACTACATAAATGAAGAACTAGAGGAAAATGAGGAAGGAGGATAGTGATGTAGTGTTGAAATGGGTTGGAGATATATAGGGGGAGGAAATGTAAAAGAGGGGCAAAAAATATCTTTTACTTCGGACGCGAAAGCCAACTTTCCAACCTCTCATCCCAACTGGGCATTCTGGTGGGCCTTACATAAGACACGTCAGACGCGTATGACGCCGACGCCAACGTAACTTGGCCCTTTCAGAAATCAAACACTACCTAAGTGTGTCGTTTTACATCCTTTATAAAGTGGTCGTTTAGATGTTTTAACAAATCAAAAAATATTTAGCCTCGGAGTTAAGTTCTTCAACTTCAGATGAATTAGCCCACATACTCGGACCAGCAGCATCATGAACCATTTTTGTCATTCTATTATATAGACTAACTTCATTAAAAATTGTATTAATGTTTTTAGATTCAACTTCATTAACAATTGTTGTATGATGGTTATTCATCTCTTTCCCATGAAATTTCCACACTAAATAGTCAGCCATAAAGCCTTTTGAAAACAAATGTAACATTATGGTGTCATAATCGAGTAGTTTCAAAACACGACATTTCGTACAAGGACAACATATTTCTTTTATGTTTGTATTAATATTAGAAGCTACTTTCATGAATACTTCCAACCCATTTCGAAAATGCATTAGTATCAATGTTCATTTTTCCCTACGTTCTTATACATCCAACTTTGATCTTTTAAGTAATCCATGCTAAACTATGCAGGTAAAATAAATGTATTAGTGTATGTATTCATTTTATTAACTAAAAAAATAATTTTTGTAAATTCAACTTTTTTTTTTGTTTTAAATATTTTTATTTATTGGTACATTATGTTTTGGTAAATAAACTGCTAGTTATTATTAGTATTATTAAGGATCTATAGTATTATTATATTTATTAAAAATGAAACTTACCATTATTTACAATTGCTATTATTATATCGTAATTTTAATGTTTTGGTACATTAATATATATATATATTTCTAACGTAAATTTTAAAGGTCGGTCATCCTACTTCCGTGTGGAATTGCAAGAATATTTTCATTTCGTAAAATATTTCAAATCAAATGTTCAGAGAGCACCTCCTTTTATTTCCCCTATTGTACGCAAGTGCACGTACATGGGAAATAAAAGGAAAATATAACTGAAATCTGTGAAACATTCGAGTTAAAATGATTTATGAAATGAAATTATTATCGTGTTTGCAACTTGTCCAACACTATGATAAACCAACAAATATTGTATCATATGAATATCGATATCTGTATTCTATTAAAAACAAATATTTATGTAATGATCATATATGATACTCACTAGAAGGAGATAAAATTTCTAAAGAATTTGTTTCTTTTAGTTATGACACATCACATAATATAATAATACGTTTATTAATATTTTCTTTTAGTTTATACAGTATATGAATCTATTAATATATATTTTTTGGTAGGGCCGACCGGTTTTTATAGTGACCCGTAACATTCTATTATTATTAAAAATAATAAGTACAAGAAGATCGGGAGATATGTATCGTACATATCTACTACAACATGCAACACCTTTCACGAAGGGAAGTAACCGACACACGCAGTTCAAAAACTCACTTACAAAGCCATTGCATAAAACCAACACATATTAGAAGTGACCGAGACAATACATGTAGGATTACATTTTTGTTTTTCATGCAGCAACCAAAATATGACCGCAACATGCATTAGTGTGTTCAGTCATTATCAAAGAGATTCCCACCTTCCATCACACTCCTTTTGCTCCTTGTAATATAGCAGTGTGTGAAGCAGAAAGAGGAGAGTTAGCCCGAGCATCCGAGACATCAGCAGACCGGGAATAGGGGAGCTTTGTATGCTATGGGGACCATATGTGCATAAGGGCGAAGTTGTTTAACATTATGTTTCTTCTTTGGACTGGTTTTTTACTCTTTTTCATTAGCAACACATGACTCAACAAAGTCAGGGGATTTGGACGAGGAAGGCAGAAGAGAATCTTTGCTAAGTTTTGTTAGAGAGGTTGTTTGTTCAAGAAACCTGGTTTGAATTGCAAGGAGTTAGGGATGGGAGAAGTGCTTTTTGGGGGCATTCACAAGCTTCTGCACTATCATGAAACTGTCAGGCTTTGTCATTGTGTATGTACTCTGAATCTCAACACTACCTTCACTTTGTTTGTCTAGCTGCATGGAAGTGTTAGCAACATCTCCACTGCCATTAATAAGCACATGTTTTCCTTTATCTCCATGATCGGGATTTCAGAATCTCTATTCAAGAACACATTGGTAAGCATTTCACCAAGTTTTCTTATCTCTCCCTCTTCGAACTTGCAAGCATTCTCAACCATTTCATCTTCAACCCCACTACGAGACAAATCATTGAATCTATTACTATCTAGGCAACCTGAACTTACATCAACAGGTTTAACCATATTTCCTTTACTAACTTCAGAACGAACACCAGCACTCCTTTAGCTGAGAGACACAACTCTTTTAATCTTTTTGTAAGCAACTTTCTTCCACTTTCTGATTGCAAAAGAATCAGGAAATACTTTTATCAATTGAAGTATTCATTATAAGCCTGATAACCTCAGCGTCTGCTTTCTTCACAATGTATATATATTAATATTCTATTAAGTTAACTAAATACTTTTTGTGAATTCAAGTTATTTTTTATTGTTTTAAATATTTTTATTTTTTATTGGTACATCATGTTTTGATAAATGTACTATTTATTATTATTATTATTAAAAATTTATAATATATATTATGACATTTATTATAAACAAAACTTTATAATCGCTATTACTATATCATAATTTTAGTGTTTTTAGTATATTAATATATGTTCTGGATTTAATATTTAAAGGTGCATTGCAATCACAAAAATATTTCAATTCAAAAGTTCAAGAAATTTCCGCAACATCTCCCCTTATTTCTCGTACAATGTGCAAATGCCACGCACATGGCAAATAAAAAGAAAGTATTGATTTTAGAGCATTGCTACAGCATCCGAAAAGATTCAGGAGGTGCGAATTAGTTGAAATTATTTAATTTAGAAGGGTAAATTTGTCATTTTTCCATGGTCCCTAAGCATTTACTGTTTCGTAGAAATTGACAGAATAAGAGTTGGATAATTTAGCATTTGAGCTGTGTTTTGCACAGTCGCTTTAGGCGACTGCGCAGCTCAGGCGCGGACCCCGTAAAAGAAATTCACGGAAGCTATAAAAAAATTTAAATTTTTTTATTGGACCCCACGCGAAAGAAATTCACGGAAGCTATACAAAAATTTAAATTTTTGTAGTGGACCCCACAGTTTCTTTCTTGTGGGGCCGCGAGTTTTGTTTATAGTATTTCCGTTAACATTTTCGTTGATTTTACTATTGCGCATACACTTTTATTTGGAACGACGGATCGTATGCGCAAAATTTTGATGCACGATTACAGCAAATCACACTTCCCGGGATACAGCTCATCAATCCGTGTCTCTCAATGCAATTAACAAATCTCAACTCGGAAATGCTAGTTCGACCGAAAATTACTACGTCAAATCAACCGAAAGTGAAACGTGCGGTTGGATTATGCATCCCCTGAATTGCGTGATTCCAATCCTACGCACCATGTTCTTCCCGTATATGAATCGGTTGATTTTCACCGGTTGAAGTAGCAGAGTCCATCTCAACCATCGATAGTAAGCCAATCTAGCGCTTTGAATCCGTCCGCGGTGACGATCCGCGTCACCACCTTTTGTCCAATTAACAACTAGCTCCACGCATTTATAATGCACCGAACTCCGTATTGTTCAACACAGTCCACCTTTTTCCCCAATTCTTCAAATTGTAACCCATTTCTCAAAACCCTAGCATTTGCAATGGCACCCAAAGCTGAAAAGAAACCCGCAGACAAGAAACCCGAAGAGGAAAAGAAGACCGCTGAAAAGACGCCTGCTGGCAAGAAGCCCAGAGCTGAAAAGAAGCTCCCTGCGAAAGAATCCTCAGCAACCGCCGACAAGAAGAAAAAGAGGAAGGCCAAGTCAATTGAAACCTACAAGATCTACATTTTCAAAGTGTTGAAACAAGTGCATCCTGATATTGGAATATCAAGCAAAGCTATGGGAATTATGAACTCTTTCATCAACGACATATTCGAGAAGCTTGCTCAAGAGTCTTCTAAGTTGGCAAGATACAATAAGAAGCCGACTATCACATCTCGTGAGATCCAGACATCTGTTCGTCTGGTTCTCCCTGGCGAGCTTGCAAAACATGCTGTTTCTGAAGGCACCAAGGCTGTTACCAAATTCACCAGCGGTTAGATCTGGAGGAACGGTTCGCTTTCAGACTTTTAATTATTTTGTAGTTTTGTAAAGTTTCAACGTTGATTTCAAGTTATTTGTACGTCTACGTTTGAATCCTTTGAGTACTATGAAATGTTTCGAGGTTTTTGGTTTTATTATTTCTGTTTTTGCCTAAATCATTGTCTATTCTTTACTCCTTCACATAGTAAGAAATTGATTACTGTGTAAAATTGGTAAATACAAAATTTCTACCTGTTCCAATCCTGTCTATCGTCAAATGTTTGTTATGGTGCTGTTAGTTGTCATTCAAATTTAATGTAGATAAACATCTGCGATAACTCTGAATCTTTGAAAGCATACATTTTGTGTTACCTTTACTCTCAACGAGTTAAGTAGCTTTTGTACTGTGCATCCAGGGAAATTAATAATACAGTTAACAGTGACTGTTAATGCCATTTTGTTTTGCATTTCCCCAAACTATATGGAAACGTTCTTACCTTACTGCGGTGAAAATGCTTGAGAAAAGGATGGAGGCTGGTAATGCTTTCTTCCCAGTTTTCATTGGAAATATCAGAATTTGCTGGATCATTGGTGATATTGGCTGCTTATATCCGTATGTGATCTGGTGCTATTTAATTTTGTGAAATTTGTGAACAATTTGCAAATTGATAAGTCCAACTTGTAATTTGTAAGTACCTTTGATCAATCTGGAGTAATCGACTTCTTCCACAAATGGAATCAAATAAACAAGTACGAAGAAGATGGAAAATCAGATCGGGGTTTACGGTCATCAAACTTGTAAGTGACTAAAAAATTAGAAGGGAAAACAAAACCTCAACTTGAATTAATCATTGAAGTGTGTAATCTGTTTTTGAAGTTAAAACAAAAGTAGAATGCAACATGATTTAGAACAGAATTAAACATGATTTGCTTGCTTGAACCATCATGAGAATAAAATGAAATATGATTCTTTTTCTTGCATAACTAAATGTCTAAAACATAATATGCTCTGTTTGCTTGAACCATCATGAACTTCTGTCTTTGCCTTCCAGAAGTTCTGTTTGGTTCCTGAATACCTGCATTTAGTTCCGTTCTCAGTATAATAAGTGTCTTGGCAGGTTCTTAATTTGGAAATCCTCATGCTATTATCTAACTGGATCAAGTGCAAATATGCAATCTTACACTAGTACAAAAGTGTGATGCACAATCACACACTCTTATCAGAAATCTACTATGACACAAAAAGAGACACAATATATCTTGATTCTTGGAACTCAGTTAGTTCACAATTCACATATATAAGGATGAAATTATTAGAAAATCTAAAGTTTGAGGTTGTATTGTCATCAACTATGTCATCATCTTGTGTTTCCAATGTAGCACAAAAAGACCTAAGCTTATGCTTATAAACTTTGAGTATTTACTGGAACATTGTGTGTGTGCATATATATATATATATATATATATATATATATATATATATATATATATATATATATATATATATATATATATATATATATATATCGCTATCACTGTTAGTAGCTAGAAGCTTTGGCTTACTGATCAGCTCATTGAAGAGCTACTGATTTATGCCCTGCTTAGATCAACTTGTAAAAGTTGTTTTTTTGGTTTATGCTTTATTGGGGAACTATCAAAAAAACATGATGTACTGTTAAAGTAACATTGATGAACTATAAAAAAACATTCGTTGGCTAAAATAAATAATAAAAAAAAAGCTATAAAAGATAAACATGATTTTAAGCAAGTATCTATTTTTTTTTTTACCGAAGGAACCTGCACACTCAACACAACCCAAAAATCAACTAATACCTGCGTGGGGAGGAGAGCTAGTCATAACATCGAATGGGCGAGTCAATTCCCACGAGCGAGAACGAATTGAAATATCTCTCTTAACACTATGAATGGTGGTAGGCAAATCCATAGGAACCTCATCGAAAATAGCCTTGTTCCGTGAGCACCAAATATGCCAACAGATAAGACAGCTAGGTGGAAAAGGATAAAACGAAGAGAATTAACGGAGATACCGGCCCATTGCAGGTGAAGCAAATCTCTAAGAGATTGGGCATTTCCTCGGAAACCAACCAGGTTCCCGAAGAAATGCCAAACAATGACGACACAAGAACCCTCGAAGAACAAATGAGTATTTGACTCCACATCTCCTGCTCTACAACACCTGCATCGAGACATGAAAGGGATACCGATACTACTGAGGTTATCGTCTAGCGGTAAACTATTATGAAGGGTTTTTCACATAAATAGAGAAACCTTGGGAGGAATACGAGCATTCTAGATGAAATCAAAAGCATGAATTCGTGGAACTGGCGCTCTAGCAGAGTTTCAAGCATTCCGCATCTCACTTGCATCTGTTTCCCGAAGAAAGACTTCACAGATTGCATCCGTTTCCACATCTCACTTGCGTAAAACTGAGTCGCAGAAAAGTTTGCAGGTAAAAGCCTATGGTACTTGACATGAAGAAACAACGCCCACAGAGAGTTGTTCGAGCAGAATCAAACCGACAACTTACATGCGTAAGCCGTGTAAATGTTCTGCGGATTTCGAAGGCCCAGACCTCTCTCTGGTTTGGGACGACAAATGACATCCCTAGAAACCCAATGGTGTCCATTAGCATTGTCTTTTTCCCCCAGAAAAAGACGATGACAACGATTGATAAAAACGAAAAAAAGGAGGAAGTGAGTCGTGGCAGCGAAGACATGCTGCCCAATAGAATCAAGAACATATTTAATGAGAACTAGTCTGCTTGCCTGAGAAAGGAGAGTCTCGTTCCAACGAATAATTTTGCCCTTTGCTTTTTTAGTAAGAGGATCAAATATAGCGTTAAGTTTTCTACCTTTGTAAAGAACAATACCAAGGTAAGACATAGGGAAAGAAGTTGCCTTGAAACCATAGAAGGTTTCAATCCCAGAAACCCTCTCCAGAGACAAATTCTTAGTAGGAATGAAATAGCTCTTAAAAGATTTAACGAGTTGGCCCAAACACCTCTCGTACTGGTGGATAAATCTATTAGTCGGCAGAAGGAACATCGGTTACCGTTATAGAAAATGATAACGTCATCCGAAAACGATAAGGACGAGATAATCAGGCAACCACTCGGGATATCGAATTGATGAATCTGTGCCGCAATCGTAAGCGAGTGCAAACCATGAACGAAAGCCTTAGCGGCGATGACAAACAACGTCGGGGATCTCCGTGGCGAAGACCCCTACCCGACTTGAAATATTCGTTGGTTGACCTGTTGATGAGAACGGAAAACCAGCAATTAGAGATGAGCCTTCAATCCAAATCTATAAGAGGCTTAGGAAAACCGAAAGCCCGAAGGACTTTAATGATGAAAAAACAAGACATGTGGTCATAAGCCTTAGCCATGTCGAGCTTGATAACCACACTGGAGCCCCAGACCTTACAATCGATTTGAGAAACCAGCTCTTGAGCTAAAAGGACACCGTCTGTGATAAAGCGAACTTTCACAAAACTTGCTTGAAAAGAGGATATGATACGATCCAAAAAAAGGTGCTATCCTAAAAGACAATACCTTTGATAAGACCTTGTTAGAGAAATTACATAGACTAATCGGACGAAAATCCGAGCACAAATAGAGATTTTCGCACTTGGGGATAAGGACCAAATTAGCGGTAGTCCAGCCTTTTGGATGCTCTCCACCAGAGAAGAAATATTGAATACCCGGACAATTGAATAATCGTCGAAACACTCTAGAAAAAAAACCTCGTTTAAACCATCCGACCCACTCGCACTATCCTTACTCAGCACAGACACGCAAGAACAAATTTCCTCCGTTGAAGAAGGGTTGAAAAGGTCAGCACTCTCGTCGAGAAGAATTATCCTATAAGGATAAAAGCCAACAAGACCGAATCAGAGAAGGAAACAAAGGGGCAACTAAGGAAAGACTAGAAGTGGGAAAGGATTGTCTTTTTAACTTCCATAGGAGTGGAGCCAAAGACTAATCCGAACGTAGGATTCAGTGAATCGATAAGAGGTTATTTTTCTTCCTAATAGATGAATGAAAGAATTTAGAGTTCGAATATACTTCGACAATCGACTTAAGTCCAGCCTTTTGGCGAAGGAAGTCGTTCTCAATACGAATCCCCGACGAAAAGGAGATTTGAGCTAGGGGCCCATGCCTCCTCGTTACACTACGCCATAGATGGTCTACGGCAACCCCAGAGAAGTGACGCAGTAAGTGCAAAAAAGTGTTGCTGTAGGCAAAAAATGATCCGTGACAACACTTTTTTGGGGTTGTCTTTTGCCATGTTGCCTTAGAGTCAAAGGCAACACCTTTGCGACCCTATGGTAACATCAATACAGGTGTTGCCATAGATACCACTAGAACAAAAAAATACCCTTTCACAACTGCAATAAACAGTTGTAATATGTCTAGTACGCTGACAATCGTAATAAAGTCAACATTTTTTTACAACTGTTTCTAGTTGTTAAAAATTATTTTACATCTGCTAAAAGTAATTACTCTTCAACTGCTATTAATCAAAGATTTCATAACATTATAATAAATATTATTATAACATAGTATTTTATTCGAATAAATATTTTATTCAACATTTCAAATGGTATAATTTTTTTGACTCACTATGTACATTCACTGGTATATTACACAATCATTCATATTTACATACATTTCTCACTACATTGTTAATCGATTCACTCATATACAAAAAAATAGAGGATACCGATAATTGTTATGTCTGCTTCATATCTTTTGGCCAAAGCAGTAGTAGTTGAAGCTGCCTACAAGCATTAAACTATAATAGTATGAGTATTTGATCTGTAAGTATTCAGATTAGCTAGATTTTAGGATGTTGTAAAATTGTAAAAATGAAGTTACCTCAAACACATTTAGTAAAGAGTTCGAATTAGTTGGTAATCGTCTGTCGCTAACATAAACCTTGCTTCTACCTATATATCCTCGAACCTTACCTCAATTGTAAGCATTTCAATCCCAACCCTACAAAAAATAAAATAGATAAATACAATAAAAGAAAACGATATGAGTATCTAACATTTATGCTCCCATAGTTTTGCGTTATGGGTGACCTATCAATCCGATCCTTGAGTTTATACTCATTATCTTCATTTGTAACTTTTATATTTGTATTATGTGTGCATATGCAATTTTATATTTCCAGTTTTAGGTAGTACAGTTTTGATTCTGTACATGACATCGATACAAAAAGCTCATGATGCACGTATAGCAGGAGAGAAAATTAGAGAAAACCTGTAGCATATCTTGATAGCAGTAAATAAAGATGAAGGGAAAACTTAAAACTCATATTACATGTATTATGAGGCGACAAGCATGATAGTATGGGATAGCATCCAGTTGACATTTTAATAATAAAGTCACAAATGTATTGTTGGTAAATAAGTGTAAAGACAAGCAACATAATAATAAACATCTACTAGATTATCTTTTATGAGTGCCAATATAACATTTGCAAACTCCTGGATTTGAAGTAACAAATTAGCACGTAACATGAGAAAGGGAAAATACGATTTACCTGATTTGTGCAGCGAGTAACTCCATACCTAGAGGCAGTTGCGCCAATATAATATTCGCTCTCTAGAGGCAGCTGCGCCAGTTGGATAATTTGGTGAACAAAAGAAGATTACATCTGCTCTTTTAGTAGTTGATAGATCAAGGAAGAAATCTTAGATGAGTGCCAATATAATGTTAGCATTCACAAAATATAAGAATTCTCAGTGTTAATTTGGAGATAAACAAAGATTGACAAGAAAAACAATAAACAAAAAAATAAACTTCTGATCTATAACTAATAGTACAACAGTAACACCAAACCTGGATGCAATCACGAGCAGACCTCACTCAGTTTGCAGGCAAAGATGTTTCCATCAAACCACAAAGGGCATAGACCATTTACATGCAGCAGCAACTAACTTTCATTTGCAAAACAAATCAACATCACAAAATGTGGAAGCTTTTGACTGGTTTAAAAAGGCCAAAATTTTATCCAATTTTTTTTGTCAAGTAATACAAGTTGCGTCGATCCAAGGAACTATTTTTTTTTCATATTCAATTCAGAAATTCATATCTTCTTATGGTAAACATCACATCCATTGTACAAAATTTATGACAGACTTCTCCATGTGTAAGCCATAGGAAAAGGACATTCATTGTATCAATAACCAAGAAAAACCAAAAAAACACTGATCTTTTGAACAAAATAACAAAAGAAATGAGTGTATACATGGATCATCCAAGGCTGCTAAAGATTAACATATACAGATCCTTCTATCAAAAGATAATCATATTGTATACCTCATTATACTCGTTCATTCATCATTGATCGATGATCATTGACTAATAGCTAGATGAGCATCTCCTCGTCGAACAAAGAACCAAAACAGTCATTAAAAGCATTGCTTTCATCTTTCTCGACTTCTTCATCAGATGAAATCTCTTGATCTTGGCATTTCAAGCTACAGAATGCCTTCTTCCCTTTATGAATAAATACAACACCACCTTCTTCCAATTTCTTCTTGCAACTCATACAATAGCTTGAAGTGTTAGTGGACATAAATGCATCATCATTCATGCTTTTCTTACAATCTAGAGATTAGATGGTCTCTAATTCCAAAACACAATCTCCAAAAATATGAACTGTTTTTTGGATTAGGACCGTGAGAAATGATACAAGTATACTCCTCAAATAACTCTATCCCACTTGTAGGAACCAGTAAAGAGTTTGATGCATTTTGAACTAAAGGAAAGGACCCTGACAGCTTACTTTTCAACTCTTTAACTTCAGAATTCGATTTTGATTCATCAACAAATGAACCTAAGTCAAAATTTGGATGATCAAGTTGGGTTTTTGAGGGTAAAGATTTGGGAGAAGTCAGTAACACATTATCATATGTAAACATTTTCAAATGGGACTTTGAAATTCGCATTTTCAATCCTAATAAAACATTATCATCGCTCTCATCATTCAGAGCATTAACTAAGCCAAGGCCTACTCTGTTAGTTACCTAACTCTTTGGGGACCTTGGAGAATTAATTACCGAGCTTCCGAAATTAGTAAAAGATTTAAAGGCTAAAGGAAAAGTCGGGCTAATCTAATCCTTTTGTTCTTAAACATACAAGAAGGGAACTTAGTGCATTTTTGATAACGTTATCTGAAACTAAATCAAACATTAACTGGCTACTAATTTGATCTGCTTGCTAGTCTTCTTCAACATTATTGACATTTCTTTCTCTTTTTTTCTTGACTGCCACAATTTTTGGTTTTCACTTTATTTCTGCTTTCAGAGACTGAGACCAATCCAAGGAACTGTAAAACATAATTATGATGGAATGTTTTTATTCTTCCTTATCTCTCTCAGGACAACTGATAACACATAGAAAGAATTAAGGCCAGTCTTCCTTCACGACTGTAAAACAAAAATTAAATAGTAAGCAATCAATTAGGAAGCAACTACTTGCAATATAATGGCACAACTACTAGCAATGCAGGTTTTAATGCACGCATGCACTAATAGTAGAAGAAGGTAAACATGAAGACTAAATTGTCATCCTAAAGAGTTGCCTTCACCATTCTAAATAAGGAAGAACATAGTCTCATTTCACTTTCCAAACTAACCTGTTTACTAGCTATTTTCATCCCCACTAGCTTCTTCCTTATAGGTTGTTATCGGGTTAAAAGCATTGTCGTTCTCTTCTGATTGGAAAACACCAAATGTCATACAACTTTAATAATCAGTAAGAACTGATATTACTTCAAATAGAATACCCTTGGTTTTATAATTATAAAAAACCCGAGGTAACATCTTAAACATCAAATAAGCCCTTGAATCTCATAACTTTGAAAGTTCACATCAAA
Source organism: Allium sativum (assembly GCA_030737875.1). Taxonomy (NCBI): domain Eukaryota; kingdom Viridiplantae; phylum Streptophyta; class Magnoliopsida; order Asparagales; family Amaryllidaceae; genus Allium; species Allium sativum. The sequence continues at coordinate 36,587 of JASFAX010001826.1, forward strand.
TAAAATAAAGGTAATTTCATAATGAATGCTTAAACATGCGAAACCAAAAGAATATAGAAAATAAGATAAACCTGACAAAAGAAATTACACAGAGAGGCATGATGTCGCTGAATGCAAATAAACAAGCTCAAAACCTATATCTAGCCATTCCAAACTTGTGTTCCTGGCATTAGCAAATTTATTTATACAGTTGCACAGATATAAAGGAAACATTAAAATATGATGCTGCTATCGTTTGCATATATCCAATTACATATTTATGTCCACTTTGTGGATATTTTTGTCCCTTTATTTGATTATGACCACAAAACAGGGTCATTTAAGCTTCTGGATATCCACAAAACAGTTTGTAAGTATGACTGTATTATAATTACCTTACCGTAAGCATTTCCTCCTTCAGGGCTCTTCCTCCTTGGTCGCTTGTGACAACGGTATGGTGCTCCATTCGTGTTTGGTAGTAGGCGGAGATGTTAGGAGTAGGTTGAGGGTTTTGGTTGGACGTCAACCTCAACTGCGAAAATTAGGGTTCTGCGAAAATTGGGGATCTGCGAAAGAAAAACGAAATTGAATGGAGCTGATTTTGGATGGGAATTAATTTAGGGCTGAAGGAAAATCAAGGATCCGAATGGGAAAAAAACAAAGGAAAATAGCATGAATTATGTTCTAGCGGGAAAATGAAAATTTGGAGCAAAGACCTAAGGCGGTGAAGGAATATTAGATTGATGCAGATTGATAACATGGACCTTTGGATCGTATTGACCCGGATTGATAATTTTATTCACACAGCTACTGCAACACATGTTGATATCTATGCTAACACAATGAAGCATGCGTTGCAATAGACAAAAAACAGCACAACAATGGCAACATTATAGCCAACAACACCATGGATTTTCGTTGCAATCGGCCATCTATGGCCTAGTGTTAAGAGAAGAAGGGTCTTCATCGTAAGAAGATTCCGCTGAAATAAGAATCTCTTGTGCTGCCCTGACTCGATCGAGGATATTCTTAAAGATTTGCACATTCCAAACCTTAAGACAAGCTTTGAGATGCTTAAGTTTGCGTGAAAACACAACAAAAGGATTACCAAAAGCAGAACAAGACCAGGATTCTTTCACCACTCGATGAAACATGTGGTGGGATCTACACATTGCCTGAAAACGAAAAGAAGACGGTTCTGACAAGGCATAGGGCGAACAGTGAAGAATCATCGGAGTGTGATCCGAAAAAGCAAGGTGAATATGAATAACAAAAAAGGAGAAAGGGAGGTTAAACCCACCCTCCAACTCCAACACTCTGTCTAGTCGAGAGAGGATCCGGCTTAGACCGTCTTGGTTATTACACCAAGTAAAAGCTGAACCACAAAAGACACCTCAGACAGACCGGAGTTGATGACGAACGAGTTGAAATCCCCAACCACTGCCCAATTAATAGAGGATCCTCCCCGCTTCTCGGCCTAACAAGAGACGATGTTGAAGTCATCCCTTCCACTGAAGCTACAAAGCCCAGATCAGGTAAACAGAGGATATCCGACTAAAGGTCCAACCTCTCGATCCTAACATACTTAGAGTATACTGCCTAGAACAGAAAAGAAGAGACAGAAGAAAGCGATCATATCACAAAAGGAAGCTGAGCAGAATAAAACATAGGACGAACAACGATGTATTTAGACCAAAGTATCTAAATCTTATTGGATTCATTGGCTAAAACTCGCCAAAAATCAAAGGAAAGAACAGAATTAGTGATCACCTCTGATCACATAAATGGCTGCAGAAGTGCCACCAAACAAACAAAGTGCTTCATGACGATGCGTTTAAGCCTAGTCAAAAAAGCATCATTGCCAATTCCACAAACAATCCAAAACAAAATTTTCGCCATTCTAAAAGAAAACAGAAAGCATACTAAAAGAGAGGAGGAATAAACGAACAATAGAGATATAAGAACGAACAGAGGAAGGAAAGAGGGAGAGAAAGAGACAACACCGACCACCCAACGCAAACAAGATAAAGAATAAATCGACTAGATCTAACAATCTGCGCGGACACCGTTATAGAGCGTGTGCGAATGGTGCGGGAAGTGCAAGGAATGGATCTCGGTCTCCATCGCGAAGATCGAGAAGAAAGGACCTAAGTACAAACTGGTGTCTTCTGTTGAGCGGAAGGTGCACTAGAAGACACAAAATCGACACACCCGATCTAGGAGGGCAAGAATTATCAGCTAGATGAGATAGTCGACTGTTAATGATCGAAATCTCCTCCTTGCTAAGAAGAGGGAAAGCATGTGAATAAGATGATGTGGAACCATCTAAGGAGGGGGTAGATGACACCGATGAAGCTGAAGCAACAAGGCTCGGATCATATGTAAAACGCGACTCTACTTGCTGTGAGGTCATTACCAAAGCCGAGTATTCATCGTATTGACAACCCCACGCTAGCAGCAATGCCCTACTTCTGATCGGGGTCCCGAACCGTAGAAGAGAGACAGACAATTGGGAATTCGAGAATCCCTAGAAAGCAGCAAGTTGGATCAGCAACAGTTGGCAATCAGTGAGGTAGACCGTATAGAGATCAGCACTAGCGTGCGCTATACAACCACGCCCGGGAGACTACCCTACCCAAGTCGATGCCATCAAATACGCCAACCTAAAAACCCAGCACAAACCCCACGACCGACATTGTAAAGTACTTATCACTAATAGCACATAATTGGTCTTGCTGTGACAATACAAAACCAGCTGAAAAGAGCAGATAAATTCAGCACCAGTAACACCCATGCAATGAAATACTAAAGTCACTTCAAATACAAAAGGAAAGCACCAAAAAAGGAAACTAATAGCGAAAAAACCATAAACCCATAGTGGCACAAAGTGTCTGAATCCCAGCGGTTACCTAAGCAGTGCAAAGCCTAACAAGTCAAAGCACTTTAGAGATTCAGATCAAAGCGGGGTAATATAGACCGCAGGGTAATATAGACCACGGTGCTTGCCAAGGAAGCAAAAAATGAATAACCACAACTAAAGGGAACAATGGACCAACACCAGTAGAAACAATTATCCAAAGGGAGGATCCCGGAGACTGTTAGACCATGCTCAACACGACCAGGTAAGGGGGAAATAAACAGAGTTAAACCCAACATAAGAGAAAGGAATATCAAAAGACGGCCAAACCTGACGGTAAAGAAGAAAGCCAACCTCAAAGCACTTGCAACCGAGAACCACCGTACCACCATGACTTACGGAACTGATCTCCGCTTCCATGCTTAATGCTAGACGCATTGGATGCATATGGAGACCCACGACTAGGTAAGGGGGAAACAAATAGAGTTAAACCCAACATAAGAGAAAGGAATATCAAAAGACGGCCAAACCTGATGATAGAGACGAAAGTCAACCTCAAAGCACTTGAAACCGAGAACCACCGTACCATCATGACCCACAGAACCGATCTCCGCTTCCATGTTTAATGCTAGATGCATTGGATGCATATGGAGACCTGATGGATCCCTCCACTCATCAACAACCATTCTAATAGATTCACGCCACTGCCTGAACTTGGATCCATGAAACCAACTCCGGTTGGGAGCCGAAGTAGTTGCAACAACGCAGCTAGGTACTACCTGCGAACAACCCGGCCTAGGAATACGAGCAGCATTGTCCATACCAACCGATGCTACAAAGGAAAATTCGAAGCGGCCACACCATCTTCGTCACGGAGAGGCTGCAAACTTTGATTACCCAAGTCTCATCTCAGTGTCGCAAGAGAGTCACTAGAACCACACCTCCGCCAATCCAACCAATCCACAATCACAACATCTTAGAAGATATAGAAAACGAGGAGTAAATCCCCTTCCCATCCAAGAAAAACTATGAAGTAAGAGCTTCAAAGCAATTGGAGATACACAAAGCTGGAGGATCCTGCACGCAAGCACCAAACAAAGGACCAACACTGTCAACCAGCGGATCATGAGTCGTAGGCAGCGAAGGTGATACAACCTTAATAACCCTCTTCATATGTCGTGAAGCACGCCGACGACGATGATGGGTAGCAGGACGACCATGCTTCCACTCCTTTGGCTGCAACGATCCATTCAAGAATAATAAAGGCAATCTTCTAGGGAGGAATCAAATAAGGAGCGTCAATTCCCCTATACTATCAACCTCCGAAGAGGGGAAAACACAAGCAAATGGACATGGCAAAGAGCCACAACACACCGAGCCTACCAGGAAAGCTCCCATCGTAACAACAAAATGACTCACCGAACTCCCAAAAATCAACCTGAGGCACGGAAGGGCTGATGAAATCCCCTTTGCCAGGATCGACAGTAGGAACACCCCTAACTCCCAAGCCAACCATCAGCGACGGGCTTCCCCTTCCACTGGGGAATAAGAAACTGTGTATCCAGTTCTCCAGTGAAAAAAGGAACCAATTACAAGAAAAAAATCAACAACCACCCTTAGCCACAAAGGACTCCAGCGACTCCAACTGAAAAACAATAGATGAAACACTGGCAATGACAACAACCGCCGGCCCATTATACACAACCGAGATCGCTTCGAAGATCAATCCCACAACAGGATAAGGCATGAGGAAAGACCCCAAAATAAAGAAGCCGCCACTACTAGAAGCTGAAACCATAAATCCTAATCGCAATAAGGGTAAATCAGAAACCAACGCTGCTTCGAGAGCAGAGAAAGGCAGAGATATGATCAAGATATGTAGAAAAGTATAGGATCTGATCGCACGAAACAAAAATAGGGAGATCGCTAGAAAGTTTAGAAGATGGACGCCATTATAAGAGCCGTTGACTCGATACGTTAATATTTGCTATTCTTTGACAACCTATAGTATAACACCAGCTAATGGATTGCTCACTTAAATTTTAAATGTGAGCAGGTTTAGCACAATGTTTTCTCCTTGAACTAAACTAATAGACGATATGTATATACACTTATGAATATATTTTTGTAGGCTCCGCATGGCTAATCTTTTCAATACCATTTGCCCAATAATGTATAATATTATCGTACAACATCTTTCCAAGAACATTGTTCCATATGCTTACAATCTTCATTTAATCACCGGAATTCTACTTGCAAATAGTCATATGCAATTCGAACCAATTTAAAGTACGGAAGTAAAGTATGGAAATAAACCACGACCTACACTACATAACTTAGGACAACCCTCCAAAGCACTTCTAATTACGTATGGTTTTACCTTTTTTCCTCCTTGAATAATTAATTTAAAATTGGCTAGCATATGTTAGTAGAATATATGGCGTATATTTTGCATGGTATGTTACTATCAGCAAATTGCTTTGTGCTAGTGGTCACCAATCATCAACCTACCAACCCTTCCTTGCTTTGGTAGTTGCTGGCCAAGCATAGCTAAAAAAAATTAAAAAAATCCATTAGGCAAAGCGTAGCATTGGGCCGGATACGAACAACAACGACACACTTTTGCATATATGATGATCATGGCATCATGCAACATAGCAATTATTAATATTTCAAAATGTATGGTATTATTTTTGTACATATGATGTGAAATTTATTAAATAGTAATGCATAGAACCTACTATGACACTAATATTGTAGTAAAATAAAGTACTGTTCCCAATCAAAATTTTCTGATTAACCATTGCGGCAGTGTCCAATGCGTCGAACCTATCAACTGTTAAAATCAAAATTTTAACTGTTTGCTCTAACGTATCGAAAATATGCATTGACGTCCGACGCGTCACATGCCAACGGTAACACTTGTTTGCCGCTATAAAAATATTTCTTTCTTAAACTTTTCTCCCTAAACCTGGACTTTTTTCAAAATTTTCAAGGTCAAACGACCTTCGATTCAAGGTAATTTTTGTTTTTAATACTGATTTTTTTTTCATTCTCTACAATATTTTTGTTTTCGATTTTTTCTAACAAGTTTCATTTTCACTATATTTTCAATTATGCCACATGATAGTTCCGCCTCTTCGCAGCCTATTGCTTTATGGAATAACGAAAGGACTTCTATCTTTATTGATCTATGTTGCATCCACAGGGGCATTCACATCTATACTTAATGTTTTTACTTGGCTGTTGCTGCGGAGTTTAATACATGATCTTGGCTAGATTATACAGACAGTTAAATAAGGAATATGTTGGATAATCTGAAGAAGGCATAGACGGACTAAAATGCCTTGATTCAAATGTCGGGCGGAGAACGAAATGCTAAATAAAACATTTGGAAGACCCTAACGAGTGGTGGAATTCCACAGCAAGACGGCAAAAAAAAATCCAAGCGCGCGTCTCTAATAAATTTCTGCTAGTTGGATATAATGCACACGGATGCCATCATGAAGGACACCTGTGTCTATCCCATTCCTCTCGTCGTTCCATTTTCCACTAATGACACTAGTTTCTACGGATCTTTTTTGTAGTTGAATGCACCTTCTATGTAGTCAGCTGGAGTTTTTAATGCTGAAGAGTCTTTTACAGGTCCTATATTTATGTAGCATGTCCTTTCTCAGGTGCAGCGATGCAGTCAACTGGTAAAGCCCAACTTTGCCTACAAAGGATGGGAACTTAGGATGATTCTACACAAGGAGATGGGGGTTTCTAAATATCCTTGAGGACACTATGGATGCTAAGGTCCTTGCGTTATTCAAGTACCGGATCAAGGACTTTTGTAGCGGTAGGTTCGGGGATTTTAGTGTGTCTGTTGTGTTTTTTTATTTTATTTTAGTAGGGAATGTAATTTGATTTTATAACGATGCTTTGGAAAAATTCTGCATTTCAAAATTGTTTTACCATTACAAAATTTCTATTACAAATAAATATATAAAAATGCTCAATATACCATTCAGTACTCACTTCTAATGCTCAATTCTCCGTTCAAAATCACAAAAACACATCATTCACTTTCTTAACTTTAACCGCTAAATTCTCGACTTGGTTAACCCTTTCATTTCATCCACTCGCCATCGCCAAGAACGAGCCGTAACTATCACAGTTAATCTAAAATATACAGTGTTTACTTTGTAGCACAAAATCTATGCTAGAAGCGATCAAAAGTTGAGGGAGCAGACTAAAATTAGGATATTATGAAATAAAAGAAAACTGATCAAAAAAATTGAATATGAGACAAGCTTGGTAGTTTGATAGGGTACATTACTACACGATTCTTATTTTTGACCAAAAACCTAAAAAAATAACGTAATTTTTTTTTTTGAAATCAATACAGAAGACTTCATTCCTTTATTGCATAATTAATTCGCTGTTCTTTTATTTTATGTTTTTTCCTCTCAAAATTTGTTTCAGTTTTGAAAAGTTATTGCGCAAATAGCCCTGTTGTATAATAATTATAAATATAACTCTGTTTTGACTAACTCAACATTGAGTTGGCCGAAATATACTGCCATCATTTGAAATGACATCAATACATTTTTTAATGTTAGGACCATCTGAAATGGTGCCAACTTAAGAAAGAAATTTATTATTTCCCATGCATTGCCACTGTTTGAAATGATGCCAATGTATAATTTTTTTATTTAGATTGACCCAATATCAAATGGAGCCAATGTAAATTAAAAAAATATTGGTGTCATTTCTAATGACACCAGTGTATTTTGACCAACACTGAGTTGGTAAAAACTTGGCTATATTTGAATTCGTTCTAAAACATGATGATTTACAGAATTACTTTGTAAAACCGAGCTAAATTGAAAAAAATCTTTTATTTTATTCCAGCATTGGAAGTAGAAGGAGAAAGGGAACAAGGAATGATTGCGACGTCCTACAGATAAAGTAGGGAGGAAAATAAATTTTAGAATTAAAAATTAGGTGTTTCAAAATCCAAAAAATAGGTCACTTTATGCTACATCAACTGTCACGTGTATTGGCGAAATTTCAAATACCGTTAGTACAGTTCTTTTCTCAAAACAATAAAATAAATGACATTTGAAATGCTATTAGTGTGCGGTATTTTGAATGTCGCTAAGATCTTTTGGATCTGATAACAACCAACTCCTGTTGTGACAAGTCTCACACCGGGGAATTTATAAAATAAATCCATTATAAACATTAAGGGTCCACCCTTCACATTGCCAATTGGTTTTGTGATAATTTGGGGTTCTCTATCTTGGTATCAGAGAAATAAAAAAATTGTGTGCACAAGCAACACTTGCCCACGTCACTCCTAAGATCCACGTGTGAGATTGCCACACGTGTGGGGGCATGTTGAGACAAGTCCCACACTAAGGAGTTTTAAAAATGTCAATTGGTTTTGTGATAACTTGGGGTTCTCTAATATGGTATTAGACAAGGTTTAAATCATGTGCACAACCCACACTTGCTCACGTCACTCCTAAGACCCACGTGTAAGATTGCCACACGTGCAGGGGCGTATTGAGACAAGTTCCGTACAGGTGAATTTATAAAATAAATCCAGTATAAACATTAAGGGTCCACCCTTCACATTACAATTGGTTTTTTGATAATTTGAGGATCTCTCTCTACTCCCTATTATCAACTCTTCACTATATCTTCTACAAACTTGAAATCCCAAAATAAAATACCACGATCTCAAATTTATGCCTAAACTATAGTTTTTTGTTACTTTAAGATAAAATGAAACTTGATCGAAGGTAAGCTATTTGAGAAGCAACATGTACTTCTCTCTCTTGAACATTTAATGTATGTTTTTGTAAACTACAATTCAATTGAAATATAAAACGGATCCTAAGTGTGTTCCGATTATTTGTTTTTAATTTGATGATGAATTGACAAAAAAATATGGAAAATATGTTGGAGGGTCATCTCAATTGACAAAAGTGTTTTATTTTGAATCAATTTAAAGAATCGACATATAAAGCGATAAAGATAAAGTATAAAAAATTCAATGTTGATTCAGGTGGGTTCTTCTTTCAAGGACGCATTTTGAAAAAAAAAATAGACATAAGGAAAAGCAACTTTTGTTCTTTGATAAACAATCTCGTCTCAGCGGGTTAAGGGATTGGAGCATAATGCAAAAGGTCATGAATTTGATTTTGACAGATCCCTTTACCTACCCAAATTTGTATACATAAGTACCTAATTTCTAAAAAAATAAATCTTTTTATTTATATCGAGGACAACTTTCATGTTTTAATTGGAAAAGTCCAAACATTTTGAGCTAAGAGCAGACATTGACATATCAAAGAAGATAGAGGCCGAGGAAAAGAAAGAAATATTAGAATAGAAAAGAAGAAAACATCAACACTACATAATTAGAGTAGACAAGAATCTCACAGTGGAACGAATAAAATATATCGAACTCTCTTTACACAACGAGAAAACTGTATATATGTGTAATTATACAACATCAGAGTACGCAACAAACGAGGTTATAAATTCTGATTAATACAACACAGACAACGAAAATAAATCAATACAAGAAAATACGGGAATACGTCTCGAATCCAGCTCCTTTTCTGAAGCTCTAAGTACACCTATCCTGGAAACTATACTTGGTTTGACCAAGAATATTTTTAAGCAAAACAAAATCAATCTGGATCAGCCTAGAATACTTTCAGTGATAAAACTTATAACAAAAAACTTGCTTAACTATAGGAAATCCTTTAAAACGAATGGAACCCTCATAAGACACGACCATTACAGCTGGTATCGGAGCTTTGGTTAACTCAAATCTTTGGGGTACAACTCGTCAGAACTGAACAAAAGACTCATCAGATGTAGGATTAGAAATATCCTATAAAAGAATACTCATTAGAGATAGGATCAGTAGCATCCTAGAATGAGATACTCATTAGAGATGGGGTTAGAAATGCCCTAGAATGAGTTGAGAGTGACAAGTTTATAATTAACGTATTTGTAATTATATATATAATCCGATTTTAGAAAATATGATTTTAAAATTTATAAAAATTCTATATATTTGAAAAGCTAAACAACTAACTGATTGATGATTGTGTTGTGTGATTATTTGTTCAACTAATAAAATTATTGAAACCAATAAAAAAATGAAAGTTGAGTAGGTTAATTAAATAACTTTCAGCTCCGTTCCTTTTCGAGGACGAAAAGATTTTAAGTGGGGGAGATTGCAACAACCCGGAATTTTGGAACCAATTTAAATTTTTTATTTTAGTAATTTTAATGGATTTTAAATATTTTAAATAATTTATTTTAAATAATAACGATTAAAAATTTATTTAAATCGAAGTTGGAACGAATATATTTATTTTAATTATAAAAAGAGTTAGTAATAGCACGGTAATTTGAAAATTTGAGTTTGAACTTTGGTTGAATGAACATGATTCAAAATAATTCAGATTTTAGTAAAACCAAAAATATTTAAATCTTTTTAAAAGTGTCTTTCCAACGAATCTGAAAAATCGAAATTTCATAGTGGGAATAAAAGGTTATGGCCGGTTAAATATTAAGAATAGTCGCTATGGAATATATATATATTTTTTAATATAATAAATAGCCATTTTGCAAACGACCTTCGTTTTCGACGACACTACTTTGGTTGGATCCGGAATGTCAAATTATTGCAAGATTCTAATTTTCATAATTTTTGGAATTAATATGTGAGCGTGACAAAAGAAAACGTGCTTTGTCGATTTCAGTCAAATTGGATCGACCAGAAAATGACCATTTTCCAAACGATCTCCAAATTCATCAAAATTAATTTTGTTAGGACCGTATCATCAAAACATAACTAGAAATAATTTTTCTGTAATTTTTGGAGTCAGTATGTGGCCTCGGTAATTTAAAATATTTGTTCAAATTTAATATAAATTGATTTATATTTTAATTTTGATGAAAAATGATCGAAACAGTCGAATTGGCTTACCAGGCATATCCCATTGTCTTCGAAATGGAGGTAATTAGCTAGGGGCGATAGTCGTTAGGATTCTTTTGGAGTTCGAGGTGCTAAACTAGTATTATTTGAATTAAATTGAAATAAATAAATAAATAAAATAGAAATACTATATAAATGCACCGTATTATACTACGTATTTCTCCAAAGCCCTACTCCACTAACCAACCGCCATCGTTCAAACCCATGGCCGAAAATCTCCTAGAAAGATTGGTTAATCTCTTCTTATCCAAATCAAATTAGCTAGTAATTCAAAAACAAAAATGAGAGAACTTCGTTTGCTCTTTAAATCCGTACGGAGATGATCGAGTTTCGATCACCGTATGGATCATGGGGCGCCCTAAATCCCACATGCTCGCAGGCGTTTGCTGGCCAATCGGGGAGGGCGAGTTGGCCCCAACTCACGGTGAAGGTGCGGCGGAGGAAGGGCATCGTCGTGGCATAGGTGGATGGCGGTCCAATCAGCCAAGGGAGGAGCGACATCGGATTTTCAAAGTCGACAATGGATTTCGCTTTACAGTTACAAACGATAGAAGGAAGAAAGGGTTTATTCTCTTATTTATTTAATTAAATAATATTTAATTATTAACTAATGTAATTAATATTTAAAAGAGTATAACTTGTGCATATAGAAACAAAACTGAACGATTTTCGAAGCGTTGGAAACCACTTGACGAGATTTACAACATGGAACAGACTAGAACCAATTTTGGAGCAATCTACAAATTCAGAAGAAATAAATACCAAAGCGAGAATTCTATTTTTTATATAATTAAAATTAATTAATTATTATTTTGTAATTACCAATACGCTATTAAATTCTATTGGTAGTCATACGTGATTTGATCTGGGATGGATGTTGTAACACCCCGAATTTCGGTTAATGCTAAAATTCACTAATTACAGAATAAATAATCTCAGATGTGAGAATTGGGGGAAACGGGCTACGTCATTGCGTTCGTCTCGGAAAAATACGCGAAATAGAGTCCGAGTTTTCGAAAATCGGAGTCCGTATGGCCCAGTTATGGCCCGATGAAGTTTGCAGAAAATTGAAAACTAAAAACAGATTTAATAATTTAAATTCTGAATTTAAAATAGAGCAGGCGGGCCAGGCGGGAAGATTCCCGCCCTACCCATGTCGACAGGGCTGTCGACAGGCCTGTCGAC
>JASFAX010001827.1:0-48617 GCA_030737875.1 Allium sativum
GGCTGATGAACAAGGAAACATAATTCGAAACAAAGCACGGTTAGTAGCACAAGGATATAATCAAGAAGAGGGTATCGATTATGAAGAAACTTTTGCACCTGTCGCTAGACTAGAAGCAATTAGAATTCTTCTATCATTTGCTTGTCACCATAACTTTAAATTATATCAAATGGATGTCAAGAGTGCATTTTTAAACGGGTTTATAAAAGAAAAAGTATATGTTGAACAACCACCTTTATTTAAACATGAAAAACATCCGGATCATGTGTTCAAGCTTAAGAAGGCTTTGTACGGTCTAAAACAAGCACCACGTGCTTGGTATGAACGACTACGAAGTTATCTAATTGATTCTGGATTTCAAATAGGAAAGGTTGATCAAACATTATTTATTAAACATTCGCACAAAGATATACTTGTTATGCAAAATATATGTGGACGACATAATCTTTGGATCAACAAATGAGAAACTTTGTAAAGAGTTTGCAAATATCATGAACAAAGAATTTGAAATGTCACATATGGGAGAGTTATCATACTTTCTTGGTCTTCAAATTAAACAACTTCCGAATGGTATTTTTATAAATCAAGAAAAATATTGTGAAAATCTTATTAAAAGATTTGGTCTTGAAAATACTTCCGGAAAACCAACTCCGATTAGTACAACTAGTCATCTCGAAAAAGATGAAAGTGGAAAGAGTATAGACCAAAAGACGTATCGTAGTATGATAGGTTCTCTCCTATATTTAACAGCTAGTCGTCCTGACATTATGATGAGTGTTTGTTTGTGTGCACGTTTTCATGCTAATCCTAAGGAATCGCATCTACGAGCAGTAAAACGAATTATTCGGTATCTTAATAACACCAAAGATTTCGGTCTTTTCTATCCTAAGGACTGTGCATTCGAATTAGTATCATATAGTGATGCTGATTTCGGAGGATCACGAACGGATAGAAAGAGTACAAGTGGTACATGCCATTTCATTGGAAAATCACTTGTCTCTTAGTTTAGTAAGAAACAAAATTGTGTTTCACTCTCGACATGTGAGGCAGAGTATATCTCAGCAGCTTTAGCATGTACACAAGTTATATATATGCAACAAACACTTAAAGACTTCAAAATGAACTTGTCAAATTCTATTATATATTGTGATAATACAAGTGCGATAAATTTATCCAAAAATCCGGTTAACCACTCAAGAACTAAACATATTGACATCCGACATCATTTTCTTAGAGATAATATTGAAAAAGGAAATATAAAATTAGAATATGTAAGCACAGACAATCAAGTAGCTGATATATTTACAAAGCCTCTACTAGAATCAACTTTTGTCAAGTTACGTAGAGAGCTAGGCTTGGTTTCAAGAAGAGAACTCGAAGGCTAATATTTTTAATTTATAACAAGAGTTCACTATTTTTTCGGAAACCAATTCCTTTTCTTTTTACTATATAGAAAAGAGAATTTTTCTACGGTTAAAAATACAAACCATCTTTTCTCTTTCTAAAAATAGAAAACTCTTTCTCTATATATACGTTTGCATTTTTGAGTGCTCTCAGACAATCACTCTCTCAAAATCTCCTTTAACCTTTTAAATTCATGGCACACATTTGTGAAAAATGTGCTGAAAACTCCCATATTTCAATCACGAGTTCCGAACCAACAGAATACAACTCCCCGAAAACACCAGAACATCCACCTGGATTTCATCCACCTTCTCGAACACCAGGAACCACACCAACTTCTAAGAAAAGAAAGAAAGTTTTGTTTTGCTCTCCACGAACAAAAGAAAAGATCGATGAAATGCATTATTATCAGCAGCAAATGTTCTATGAGCAAAAATTGACGACTTCTCGTTTGACGTATCTCGAACGACTAGCCTCTCTTTTCTGCAGCTCTGACAGGCATAACGTACATGAGCCAATACCTATACCATCATCTTCGCGAACTCCAAACTCATGGGATAGGAATTACAACAACAATGAAAGAGTAAGTGGAAAATACAATCCTTGGGAACCAAAGAATCCTTGGGAACCAAGAAGATAATCTTTTATATCATTTAAATTTTCTGAAAATAAATTTGTATTTAAAGTATCGGTTTTTGAATTCATATTGTTTTGAATAAAATATTTTTTTATAGTGTTCATTTCATTTCAACAAACCAAGAAAAACAAAAGTATTCAGCACCTGTCGACCGCCCAGTTCTATGCTGTCGACCGGTACAGCCCTTTTGTTTTTAATTTTTCAACCAGAAAATTTACCTGTCGACCGCCCATAAACTCCCTGTCGACCGGTCATAACAAAATTATATGTTTATAGTTTTCCAGAACTCTTACCTGTCGACCGCCCCATATATAACCTGTCGACCGGTCAACATACAAAACGTTTTATATATTCTTCCAGAACTAATTCCTGTCGACCGCCCCAAACTTACCTGTCGACCAGTATCGAGAATTGCTGTTTCCTTTTGAGTTAGACACGTCGATTCACTTTTTAAATCCTCACAACCTTTCAATGAAATCCTATTTATTCTTACTCCTAATTCTATCAATTCTACCTTCAAAAGGAATTTCAATTTCTCTAAACTCTAAAATGGCTCCTAAGCAAAAGAGATCAAAAACTTCATCTTCTCAAACACCAATCCAACCCATTGATTCTCAAATCAAACAATGGCTTATGGATCCACTAGCAGTGAAAAGGTGGAACAAAATGAAAGACTATACAATTCACCATGGATCTTTCATCAATTTCTCTGATTTTGTCTACTACGACGTTCGAGAGATATCAAACCGCGCATGCATTGAATCTCTTCTTTCTTTTGAACACAACAATATTGAGATTAGTCACATTTTGATAAAGCTATTCTACGCTAATCTCAACTTAGAGAAATTTAAACCTCACAACTCAGAAGATTGCTTATGGTCAGTAATATGCGGACAACACATTTTTCTTTCTAAAGATAGAATGGCAGAAATTCTACGATCTCACAATGATGGTATACAATTCTCTACTGATTTCTGCCCTATTCATATTCGTGATAAACATAGTCACTTATTCATTGAAGACCATAAGTCAAGTACCAAAGGAGTCAATTTGAGACCCTCGGCTAGAATTCTTCATCTTTGTATCACACATTCTCTACTTCCAAGAACTGGAAATTTTGATGCTGTTTACAGAGAAAATTTTAAGGCATTGTACGCTATCTTTGGGAATATCAAGGTAAATTGGATTGAGATGATTTTTGACGAAATTTCAATGGTAAACAAACGCTCTAGGCCACATCTGTTTTATAACGAGTATATTATGCGTTGCCTCATGGACTGTGGAATAAGATCCCCCGCGTCCAAAATTTCAATACCAAAATGTATTGATAAAGCGTCCAAAAAGAGGATGAAGCTACCCGATCCGTGTTTTACCATTATTCCTTTTGAGCAATATGTCGAACTAGGTCCTACGGAGACTTCGTCTTTACAAATCCCTAGACAAAGGCCTGAAGACGTAACAATTCCACCGTCTACTTCTTCAACTAAAGAAACTCTTGAACAAATTGCACGTAATCAATTTTTACTCGAAGCAAGACTGAAACGAACCAATAATAAGCTTGACCGCTTGGACACTAAACTTGATAAGCGGTTCAATAAATTAAAGTCTTTCTTCGGAACAATTTGGGAAGCAATCTCCTGTGCCTCATTTTCCGCAACACTTGCACAAGATCCCGGAAAACGTCCTATGCCTCCTACTTTTACATGGTCCTCATCGGAAGAAGGTACTAGTTCTGGAGCAAGTACCCAACATAATCGTGGTCGTGGAATGTCACATATTGAAGAAGGAGCTCATGACGATGTTGAGAAGGATGATGATGACGGAAACAATGAGGAACAAGAGGAGGAAGGAGACAAAGACGAAGAAGAAGATAGTGATTCGGACTGGCCATCACAATAGTCTTTACGTTTTTATTTCTTTATCTTCAAAAACTTAATTATGACTGATGTATGTAATTATGTCACTATCTAGTGCTTCTGGTGTGTTTGTTTTGGTTTGTAATATGCAGAACAACTTACTTATTATAATGCTAGCCTACCCTTTTTGTCGATGACAAAGGGGGAGAAAATATTACTAACGACTGTTGTGCAGATTATATATAATTCAGGGGGAGCTTATATACAGGGGGAGCATATATACAAGGAGAGATAACGGATTAATCCAAGTTGTCATCAATCAAAAAGGGGGAGAATGTTAAGTCAAAGCTTCATGGATTATTTTGATTTATGACAAGAAGAAGCTTCTACATCGACAAAAAGAAGACGAGATGCCTTCATAGGTTAGAAGTTGATTATTTAGAGTCATAAATGTTAAAATCTATCCTCAAATAATCATACTTCTTTTTGGCTTTCAAAAATTACTTACAAGACTTTTTTTATGCATATCATCAAAAACATGTCGACCTACACTTTTTTATAGGTCAACAGGTTTTCAAAATATAACGGTCAAAAAGCGGTCGACCTTAATTTTTTATAGGTCAACAGGTTTTTAAATTACAACGGCTAAAAACATGTCGACCTATAAATTTTTATAGGTCAACAGCTTTTTGAAATTTTGTGAAAAGTCATCTCCTTTCTTGAAGAGTTACATCCATTTCTTCTCAAGAATAGTCACTTCTTTTAAGAGCAACTTTTCACCAAAAATTACATCTCCTCGATTATTATAAATACATCGATTTTCATTCATTCAAATCACCGAAATTTCTCTCCATTCTCTTGTCTATATTGTATTATTCTTAGCATTCTAAAAGCAATCAAAAGCATTCAATTATCGTTTGAATCTCCAAGCATATTTAACATACTTGTGATTCAACTCGATAATCCACTTCCAAATCTTTGCAAACATCAATATATATATTTGAGGATAAGATTATAGGAAGGGTGTACTCAATCGTTGACAAATCAGTGTTGAAAGAAGAACACAATCAGAAGTCAAACTCTTGTAATCGTCTTGTGGGTGAGCTTGTAGCCCGTGAAATCAAGTGGGTAAGCTTGTGGCCCGTGAAATCAAGTGGGTAAACTTGTAGCCCGTAAATCAAGTAGTTGTGAACCTGTTCCTCCGGGTGAAGCGAGGGTGTTGTTTAGTGAAAAGCCGAAGAGGAGCTTCGGGACTGGACGTAGGACGGGAGGTCCGAACCAGTATAAAAATCCTGGTGTCGTTACTCTACTTTACTTTACTGCATTTATAGCTATTAGTGATATATTTCTTGTTTGTGGATTTTTACCTGTGTAACTATTGAATAGCTTAAGTTATCACATACATTCCGCATAGCCATATTATAGATCCTGCACAAGTCGTGTACACACCCGACTTTTCACCAACAACTGTGTCCCTAGACCCCGAGTTGCATTGAAGCTTTTTAGAGAGGTCCCCAATATAGTCTGGCCAGTGGCTCAAAAAGACTACTTTAATGTACTTAGCAGTATCCTCGCATGCAATCAGTTCGGCACTCATTCGTGGGAATGTTAGAATCCAGAGACCAGTGTGTTATGTGAACAAGAAGTTGGTGGCGACAGAGTGTAGCTACCCAAAGATTCCGTAGCTCACTTACAAACTATTGATCGCTTCAAGCAAATTCCACAATTATTTCCAAGCTTACCCGATTGTGACAAACATAGATCAGCCACCACGACAGGTACAACAATGACCTGATGCACGTGGAAGATTGCTCAAATTGAACATCGAGCTAAGCCAGGTTGATCTCAATTTCCTCCTACGGAAGTCCATACAAAGGCAAACATTAGCTGACTTTTCACGATTTCCGACGAGGATGTGTTGGATGAAGACGATAGCCCCTCAGAATGAAATATGGAACTGAGTACCTGGAACCTATACACAAACAATGGTACGATGATTGACGGTCCGACGCCGAAGTCATACTGACAACTCTTGAAGGACGGTCAATTTACTATGCCTTGAAACGAGATTTCTTCACTACTAACAACGATTTCGAGTATGAGGCCTTGATCGCCGGAATGTAACTAGCTAAAGAAGCAAGGAGTAGTCGGATGGACATCTTATGTGACTCCCAGATTGTTGTTTGCTAGTTCATAGAGAATTCCAAACAAACGAACCGTAACTCGCAGCTTGCCTAGAAAGGGTTGAAGAACTATTGGATGGCCTAAAGCACTACAACATATCTCATATTCTACATGCAGGGAATCAGGACTTAGACAAGCTGGCCAAGTTAGCGAGCACTGACAATCCAGGACGAATGGATATGGTCCCTATCAAGACACTAGAAACTTCGAGCATTGACCGGATAGAATTTGATCCAATATTGGAGACCGAACCCAGGAGAGAGTCATAGAAAACGCCTATAAAGAACTTCCTGCAGTAAGGAATCTTTCCAAAAATGATAAGTGAAAGGTGTGCCATTGTTCGTTATGCCTTAGGATACGACACCAAAAATGACATTTCTTAGTTCTCTTGAAAAGTCGTCCTGAGATAAACATCAACGAATCCCATTATTGGGTTCACCACCCTAAATAATTCAACAAAAGCACTAATCAGCTTCCCGCTAGATGGGAGATCTGCACGAATGAAACATCCGAGGAACGTCGTTTTGGAGTTAGAAAGTGAAGACTCAAAGTTCTACTCCCTTCATTGGTTAGTTAAGTAACTCGTGCAACAAACGCTAGGGGAAACTGGAGATTCGAGCGTGGATAGCTCGTGATTACATATTCTAATTCAATGTTGATAAATCATAAGCTCGCATAACCTACTGCATCAGTCTTGCTTGAAGATTGGCAAGTTAAAGGTTTAGAACACTTAAGCCTAGATGTTGATTGATTGTCTGTGCATCAGCTCTTACTCTCGATGTGGGATCTAAGGCATATCTGTGGATGAATGAGATACGACTATCTCCCTAGTAGCCATATCCTATTTCCTAGCATGGAAAGTGCAAAAGTCTCTATGAGCATGGATCCATTGTTTTCCTACCAATTACCATCCTAGCACCAATGTGATGATGTGTGACCATTAGCAGTACAGACATGACTCCCTGACATTCAATCCTTTCCCTTGGAATGAGGGCAAGAAGGCGAATCAGAGGAAATGCGATCTAGTCATTCGCTTACAGTATCTACCTAATTGCTAGGATGACGCCAAACCCCCTTACAGACGGTGGCAAAGGTAATCGTTGGAATATAACACATAAACAGATAACAGCAGAACAGAATAAAATAAATACACTAGATAATGAACAAATAATACACTAGATAAACATAAACATCAGAGTTACACAGTATACAGGATCATACTTAGTACAAATACAGTTCAGCTATACATAAATGTCTACAGTGGAAATAAACATAATATGTACAATAGGAGCTGAACAGCATAAACAGAGATAAATGATAGAATCCATCTTCAGCTCCAGATATCCGGATAAAGCCTGCTAAACCTAAATACAA
This sequence comes from Allium sativum, assembly GCA_030737875.1. Lineage (NCBI taxonomy): Eukaryota > Viridiplantae > Streptophyta > Magnoliopsida > Asparagales > Amaryllidaceae > Allium > Allium sativum. Next base: position 7,456 of record JASFAX010001827.1, read on the forward strand.
GGTTGCCCGTGTAGAAAAAGGGGCACCCGAGTTTGAAAGTGAAACAAACTACGAGTCAGTCATGGGACTGGTATGAGAAATCTACTCAACACATTTATAATTTGGCTAATCACAAGACCATGCCACTTTCGTGGAACGGGTTTACTCCATTGGATTGCCAGTGCTTTAAAACAAATCATTCTTTTAAACATCGCAATGCTTTTTATAAAAATGAAGCCATTATAAGACTCAGTTCCCATCACAAAATGCAACGCAAACCGGAGGATAGAGTTTTACCTTATAATAGCCAAAATATGCTTGATACGAATAAAACAAAGGAATTTGATATTATTACTAGTGTTTATATGTTTTGAAAACAATTTCAAATCATAACTATCAATCATAGACGGCATTAATGCCCCATACCACTATGTCGCCATATATAGGTATACAATCAAAACCGCACAGTCACGTATTTGGAAATTGGATTTCCGTCATGAACCAAGGCAAAAGATAGTCCTTACCGACTTCGAGACGCTCTAGTCCGCCCCTCAGGACCCAGACTCAGGTGAGCCCTTGGATCGTCAGGGCCGGTCCACCGATGTGGATTAAAATTCCTGAACACCATGTTTCCCCACCCTTTGGGATGTAAATGAGCCAACGAATGACTGCATCGGACCCGGATCGTCTGATCTAACCGAGGTGCCTCGCAACAGTAACAACCACATAAGTCAAACTCGCCAGGGCGTGTAAAACCACGGACGCCACTTCTAACTAGAAAGAAACGCAGGCCCTCCCTGATGTCCTCTCCCGTTTCTGGTTCATACCGGGGTGTGAGGCTCGCGAATTCACGTTCTACACAAAGCTACGCCACACAGGCGGTGCTTTGATCATCACCACAAGACTTTGCTTTTCAACAGAAGCCCTGATCACTACATCTTAGCATGCCACACAGGCAATTCACACCGTGCAACTGATGGCTATCAATCACACAGAATAAATTCCAATGTCAGACACACTGTCCATTTGCAAGTCCGTTCTGGGTCTGAACGAAAACGGAGGCACTATATACCTCGCAAACCCATCAATCACCACGTACGTCTGGACAATCACCACTCATTATCCATATTTCGGGATGCCTCCCAATCAGGACCTCGGTTACCATCCCAAACGAAGTGAAGATCTCCGGTCTTCGACCACCGTCTTCATCTTCGATTTCTTATCGTCGATTCAGTTATTCAGAATGGGATAAACCCGGTCTTTCTGAGCAACTCGTGTATATAATAAACAAGTGCAACACTAACATACCTACGCATCATTTCAATTCATTAGTCACTAACCGTCAATCAGTAAGAGAACGATTTCCCAAATATTAACCCCGAAGGCCGAAACCAACATCAGATCAATACCCAAGAAACCATTCGACTTAGCCAACCTCCAGTTAGTTCATAAATTTCACATCTACATCGTTTATAATATTTTATAACGATTTATCGCTATTTTTATTTATTTTAAAATATCCAGTTTATTCAAAATGACGCTTCGGGCCATAACGCGACCGTGGCACTATTTTTCTTCAGATTTGATTTACACATATCTAAAAATCTAATCGTTGGATCTTCACAAAATTTACATCATTAGAAAGATCTTTTCAAAACGAATCCAACGGTTCCAGTTTCAGGAAAATCCGACAGTCGGATCTCCCGGTACAATCGTTTGAAGTTTCGATTTCAAAATACGAACTGCAGCGTCGTTATTCGATTAAATATAATTATATATATATAATCGATTCTGGTGCTGTTTTTCTTCAGATTTGAATTAAACATTCCAGAAAATCGAACCGTTGGATTTTTACAAAGTTGGTGCTGTTGGAAAGATATTTCCAAAGCGAACCCAACGGTTGCGGTTTCAGGAAAATCCGATGGTCGGATCTCCCAATATAATCGTTTGAAATCACGGTTTCAAAATACGAACTGCAGCTTCGTTATTTGATATATTTCGATTCTATTTATATATATATATATATCGATTCTTCGATTTCAAAACTATATTCTTTTCATACATTTGATAAAAATGATATTTTTATCTGTCTTCTATTTCAACACTTCACTATTTTTAACAATTCATTTATATAATAAAAATGTGATTTTTGTTGTAAAACAATTCATTTCAAAACACGATTATTTTATATAGTTCATATAGGTAATAAAAATGTGATTTTTATTTTAAAACAATTTATTTCAAAATATGGATACCATTCAACACATGAATTTCAATTCAACGAATGAATTTCGATTCAACACATGAAGGTTTTCCATAGTTTATATATATATAGATAAAAAGGTGATTTTTATATTTAAAACACGAATACCATTCAACACATGAATTTCAATTCAATGAATGAATATCGATTCAACACATGAAGGTTTTCTATAGTTTATATATATAGATAAAAAGGTGATTTTTATATTTAAAACACGAATACCCTTCAACACATGAATTTATATTCAACGAATGAGTTTCAATTCAACACATGAAGGTTTTCTATAGTTTGTATATATCGATAAAAAGGTGATTTTTATATTTAAAACACGAATACCATTCAACACATGAATTTCTATTCAACGAATGAGTTTCAATTCAACACATGAAGGTTTTCTATTCAACGAATAAATATAGTTTCAACAAATGAAAATAATTCAAACACATGAATATTATTCAAAATTTCGGTAGCATAACGGCAGGGTAGTTAAAACCGGGACCGTCCCTAGTACGGCTCCTCGCTCTACCATAAAACCTCGCAGTTTTTGACAATGGGGAATCATGCATCTAGTTCGCACGCAGGCGGCATGTATATATTTATTTCATTTCCACAAACTAATCCTATGTGGTTTCAACCAAATATTTCTCAACCACAAACGGGTATTTTTCAACCACAATAAATCAATATCAACCACAAACAAATCCAAACAACCATTCGCCATCAATCATATTTTCACACCAATCACAACCAATAAATATCGTCCATGGTTTGTGGACGAGGGGCGTATATATATATATATATATATATATATATATATATATATATATATATATATATAGAGAGAGAGAGAGAGAGAGAGAGAATTTCACTTCTATTTCAACACATATATAATTTTTTCAACACATATACAAATTATACATCGAACGTACAACTTATACAACGCTTATACAAGAGGTGTACAACGCTTATATAACTCATACATCGACTATATAATTTATACATCGTCGTTTTCCAAATCGTTTATAAATTAGAAATCTCACTTTTCACATTTATATTTATATTCAATTCACAGTCACAACACAATCAAATAAATCGTCCATGGTTTGTGGACGTATGTGAATAGTTCAGACATGCAGTTATAATATAAATAATTGTACAGAAAATTTAAAGTGAGAGAATTCTCACTTTGACTGGGTTTTTCAGAATTTCCGAATTTCTCCAGATTCGAAGTTGTCTATTCCAACGTGCTTTGTTTTTGTCCCGGTCAGTTTTGTTGTGAAGCTCTCGTTCCCACGATCACAACGGATCCACTTTCATGCGATTTGAACCTCGTATGAAGAAGTTACGGCATTATTTACATTGGATAACTAAATAGCGTAATTAATTAAATTAATAACGCTAAACAAACGCTACCTTTCCCTTAATTCCTCCCGTCCCCTTCAGTAAACCGTCGAACCAGTGCTCACACCCTCTCTCTCCTCCTAGCGCTTCCATCGTCGATCGTGACTCCGATCAGATGGTCCCCCGACCTTCGCCATCAAGAACCGCGCTACCCCCGACCAACCGTCCCTAGATCGATCGCCCCATCTGACCAGAATTTGGCCTCGAACGACGCGCGTTCGGGCTTGAACTCCGAGCTCCACGCCTCACGAAAATTTACAAAACGGGTATAGATGTGAAGCCTGAAGAAATCTCTTCCATTTCCGCTTTGATTCCTTGAATTTATGTTGCGTGGAGAGGATGATTTTTGGGGGAGAAGCATCGAACGTTTTTGGCCCTTGGAATGGTGAGGCAGCGGCAACTGCTTTGGGCTTGGGTTATAGAATATTTATAATAAATTAAATAATATATTTAATTCATTAATTGGCTTGTTTTAAATTTCGAACTCCAAATCGAACTCAATGATTGTCGTCCTTAGCATTTTACCCCATTCCGAACACAATGGGATATGTTTCGAAGGCCCATTCAAATGTTTCAGTCAGTTTTTCTTCAAATTAAAATATAAAACATTCAATATTAAATTTGAACGTACATTTTAATTTCCCAGGGCCACAAACTGATTCTAAAAATTCCCAAAAAATAAATCTAGCTATGTTTTGACGATACGGTCCCAACAAAACTAGTTTCGTCGAATTCTGAGACTGTTTGCAAAAAGGCCCATTTCTGGTTGATCCAATTTAACTATAATTGACCAAAACACGTTTTCCTTTTTCCTCGCTCACATACTAGCTTCAAAAATTATGAAATTTGAAACCTAGAAATAACTTCATATCCCGGATCCAACAAAAGTGGTTTCGTCGAATTCCGAGGTCGTATGCAAAATGGCCATTTTCACGGGCTATATAATTTCTATAGCGACCTTTCTGAAAATTCATTTGGCCATAACTTTTGCTTTCTGCTATGAAACTTCGATTTTTTAGATTCGTTAGAAAGGTGTTCACTAACAGATTTAAATATTTTTGGTTTCACTCAAATCCGTTGTGTTTTGCACCCGGTACAGTCCGACAAAATTTGAATTCAGATTTTGAAACTACCACGCCATTTCAGGCCTTGTTTATAATTAGAATTAATTATATTCCTTTTCAATTGTCGATTCAAACTCAGTTTTCCTCTTTATTGTTTAAAATATTTATTTTAAATATTTAACATCCACTATTTTAGCCAATTTAAAATTTTCAAAATTGTTCAGATTTTACGGGTCGTTACAATCTCCCCCACTTAAAACTTTTCATCCCCGAAAAGGAACAAATTCGAAAGTGGTTTGATTAATCAACTCTACGTCCAATTTGGCTTCAATTCTCCAACTTTTCGGTTTCTGAGAATTTTCAAATTCTTCAAAAATTTGGCTAACACCCGGAATTTTCGAAAAATTTCGCCATAACCTCCTTTGTACGGGGAGAGGTTTGGAAATTTATTGGGCCGTATTAGGTACCCAATAAATCCTAATAAGCATACACATATTTATAGTGATATATTCTGGTGTTTACAGGAGAGCGTGTATAGATAATAACTCCAGAGAATAAATTCTCGTCACCCTGTCAAAGCCTGAGGGAGTGTGTATTTTAAATGCTCCAGAGGATAAATCCTCGTCACCTCGTCCCGTGTGGGAAATAAATAGTCCATGTGTCGTATCTAATAACTAGAGAGACGTGATTATTGTCAACTCCAGACCCGTGTGGGGTTTTTATTAATCTGGTAATTTTATTGTTACAATTTAAATAGTCCATATCAGTCATCAGTTCAACCTGTAAAATATAGTCATCGCCATACAAGCCTCTTGCTCGTATGGTAAATCTTCCACCTCGTCACAAAAGCTCCAAATGCTTATGCGGTATATGATGAAGTATGCCTATCTTCAGAAGTATGCCATGTAATGTAGTTCAAAATTAATTGTTACTATCCTATGGCGACGTTTATTATTTCACACAGAACAACCAGCACTCCGCATCCAGTGGCATTCACAAGAGTTGATATAATAATATTTCGCATCCAACTCATTAAGGTTTACCTATTTGTCGGGCACGCGAATAAAATCTTTACTCAACAGCTAATCCATTTACCTGTTCAAACATATATAATGCACAAGTATATATATTTCTATCTATTTTTAAATCAGTTCAATGTGTGATTTAAATGAATAAATTCTACCATTATTCTCTTATTGATTAAATTAACTATTGTTTCAATAATTTAATTAATCAAATCTGCTATCACACAACACAAACAACAATCAAATTGTTTTTAACTTTTCAAACATATATCTTTTATATATTCAAAAATTATATTTCTAAAACCAGACTATATATATAATCACAAATACATTATTTAAAAACATATTACGCTCGACTCGTTCTGAGGCACTTCTGACCCCATCTCTAACGAGTTGTTCTGATTCTACTGTACTCATACTAGGATATTGCTGATCCTATCTGTACTGAGTTACTCGTCCTAGAACACTACAGGTTCTATCTCTGACGAGTTCGTTAATATGTTATATTCCAGAACGAAGCTTAACCAAAGCTCTGATACCACGTGGGACGACCCCAATCCCCCGTACAGACGGTGGAAAGGGTAATCCTTGGAATATAACACATAAACAGATAACAGCAGAACAGAATAAAATAAATACACCAGATAATGAACAAATAATACACTGGATAAACATAAACATCAGAGTTACACAGTATACAGGATCATACTTAGTACAAATACAGTTCAGATATACATAAATGTCTACAGCGGAAATAAACATAATATGTACAATAGGAGCTGAACAGCATAAAAAGAGATAAATGAAAGAATCCATCTTCAGCTCCAGCTATCCGGATAAAGCCTGCTAAACCTGAATTCAGGGCTGCCCATGTAGAAAAAGGGGCACCCGAGTTTGAAAGTGAAACAAACTACGAGTCAGTCATGGGACTGGTATGAGAAATCTACTCAACACATTTATAATTTGGCAAATCACAGGACCACGCCACTTTCGTGGAACGGGTTTACTCCATTGGATTGCCAGTGCTTTAAAACAAATCATTCTTTTAAACATCGCAATGCTTTTTATAAAAATGAAGCCATTATAAGACTCAGTTCCCATCACACAATGCAACGCAAACCGGAGGATAGAGTTTTACCATATAATAGCCAAAATATGCTTGATACGAATAAAACAAAGGTGTTTGATATTATTACTAGTGTTTATATGTTTTGAAAACAATTTCAAATCATAACTATCAATTATAGACGTCATTAATGCCCTATACCACTATGTCGCCATATATAGGTATACAATCAAAACCGCACAGTCACGTATTAGGAAATTGGATTTCCGTCATGAACCAAGGCAAAAGATAGTCCTTACCGACTTCGAGACGCTCTAGCCCGCCCCTCAGGACCCAGACTCAGGTGGGCCCTTGGATCGTCAGGGCCGGTCCACCGATGTGGATTAAAATTCCTCAACACTGCGTTTCCCCACCCTTTGGGGTGTAAATGAGTCAATGAATGACTCCATCGGACCTGGATCGTCCGATCTAACCGAGGCGCCTCGCAACAGTAACAACCACATAAGTCAAACTCGTCAGGGCATGTAAAACCACTGACGCCACTTCTAACTAGAAAGAAACGCAGGCCCTCCCTGATGTCCTCTCCCGTTTCTGGTTCATACCGGGGTGTGAGGCTCGCGAATTCACGTTCTACACAAAGCTACGCCACACAGGCGGTGCTTTGATCATCACCACAAGACTTTGCTTTTCAACAGAAGCCCTGATCACTACATCTTAGCATGCCACACAGGCAATTCACACCGTGCAACTGATGGCTATCAATCACACAGAATAAATTCCAATGTCAGACACACTGTCCATTTGCAAGTCCGTTCTGGGTCTGAACGAAACCGGAGGCACTATATACCTCGCAAACCCATCGATCACCATGTACGTCTGGACAATCACCACTCATTATCCATATTTCGGGATGCCTCCCAATCAGGACCTTGGTTACCATCCCAAACGAAGTGTAGATCTCCGGTCTTCGACCGCCGTCTTCATCTTCGATTTCTTATCGTCGATTCAGTTATTCAGAATGGGATAAACCCGGTCTTTTTGAGCAACTCGCGTATATAATAAACAAGTGCAACACTAATGTACCTATGCATCGTTTCAATTCATTAGTCACTAACCGTCAATCAGTAAGAGAACGATTTTCCAAATATTAACCCCGAAGGCCGAAACCAACATCAGATCAATACCCAAGAAACCATTCGACTTAGCCAACCTTCAGTTAGTTCCTAAATTTCACATCTTTATCGTTTATAATATTTTATAACGATTTATCGCTATTTTTATTTATTTTAAAATAGCCAATTTATTCAAAATGACGCTTCGGGCCATAATGCGGCCGTGGCACTGTTATTCTTCAGATTTGATTTACACATATCTGAAAATCTAACCCTTGGATCTTCACAAAATTTACATCATTAGAAAGATCTTATCAAAACGAATCCAACGGTTCCAGTTTCGGGGAAATCCGACGGTCGGATCTCCCGGTACAATCGTTTGAAGTTTCGATTTCAAAATACGAACTGCAGCGTCGTTATTCGATTAAATATAATTATATATATATATATATAAATATAATCGATTCTGGCGCTGTTTTTCTTCAGATTTGAATTAAACATTCCAGAAAATCGAACCGTTGGATTTTCACAAAGTTGGTGCCGTTGGAAAAATATTTCCAAAGCAAACCCAACGGTTGCGGTTTCAGGAAAATCCGATGGTCGAATCTCCCGGTATAATCATTTGAAATCACGATTTCAAAATACGAACTGCAGCTTCGTTATTCGATATATTTCGATTCTATTTATATATATATATATATATATATCGATTCTTTGATTTCAAAACTATATTCTTTTCATACATTTGATAAAAATGATATTTTTATCTAACTGTCTTCTATTTCAACACTTCACTATTTTTAACAATTCATTTATATAATAAAAATGTGACTTTTATGATAAAATAATTCATTTCAAAACACGATTATTTTATATAGTTCATATAGGTAATAAAAATGTGATTTTTATTATAAAACAATTTATTTCAAAATATGGATACCATTCAACACATGAATTTCAATTCAACGAATGAATTTCGATTCAACACATGAAGGTTTTCCATAGTTTTTATATATAGATAAAAAGGTGATTTTTATATTTAAAACACGAATACCATTCAACACATGAATTTCAATTCAACAAATGAATATCGATTCAACACATGAAGGTTTTCTATAGTTTATATATATAGATAAAAAGGTGATTTTTATATTTAAAACACGAATACCCTTCAACACATGAATTTAAATTCAACGAATGAGTTTCAATTCAACACATGAAGGTTTTCTATAGTTTGTATATATCGATAAAAAGGTGATTTTTATATTTAAAACACGAATACCATTCAACACATGAATTTCTATTCAACGAATGAGTTTCAATTCAATACATGAAGGTTTTCTATTCAACGAATAAATATAGTTTCAACAAATGAAAATAATTCAAACACATGAATATTATTCAAAATTTCGGCAGCATAACGGCAGGGTAGTTAAAACCGGGACCGTCCCTAGTACGGCTCCTCGCTCTACCTTAAAACCTCGCAGTTTTTGACAATGGGGAATCATGCATCTAGTTCGCACGCAGGCGGCATGTATATATTTATTTCATTTCCACAAACTAATCCTATGTGGTTTCAACCAAATATTTCTCAACCACAAACGGGTATTTTTCAACCACAATAAATCAATATCAACCACAAACAAATCCAATTAACCATTCGCTATCAATCATATTTTCACACCAATCACAACCAAACAAACGCTACCTTTCCCTTAATTCCTCCCGTCCCCTTCAGTAAACCGTCGAACCAATGCTCACACCCTCTCTCTCCTCCTAGCGCTTCCATCATCGATCGTGACTCCGATCAGAGGGTCCCCCGACTTCCGTCATCAAGAACCGCGCTACCCCCGACCAACCGCCCCCAGATCGATCGCCCCATCTGACCAGAATTTGGCCTCGAACGACGCGCGTTCAGGCTCGAAATCCGAGCTCCACGCCTCACGAAAATTTACCAAACGGGTACAGATGTGAAGCCTGAAGAAATCTCTTCGATTTCCGCTTTGATTCCTTGAATTTATGTTGCGTGGAGAGGATGATTTTTGGGGGAGAAACATCGAATGTTTCTGGCCCTTGGAATGGTGAGGCGGCGACAACTGCTTTGGGCTAGGGTTATAGAATATTTATAATAAATTAAATAATATATTTAATTCATTAATTGGCTTGTTTTAAATTTCGAACTCCAAATCGAACCCAATGATTGTCGTCCCTAGCATTTTACCCCCATTCCGAACACAATGGGATATGTTTCGAAGGCCCATTCGAATGTTTCAGTCAGTTTTTCTTCAAATTAAAATATAAAACATTCAATATTAAATTTGAACGTACATTTTAATTTGCCAGGGCCACAAACTGATTCTAAAAATTCCCGAAAAATAAATCTAGCTATGTTTTGATGATACGGTCCCAACAAAACTAGTTTCGTCGAATTCTGAGACTGTTTGCAAAAAGGCCCATTTCTGGTCGATCCAATTTAACTGTAACTGACCAAAACACGTTTTCCTTTGCCACGCTTACATACTAGCTTCAAAAATTATGAAATTTGAAACCTAGCAATAACTTCACATCCCGGATCCAACAAAAGTGGTTTCGTCGAATTCCGAGGTCGTATGCAAAATGGCCATTTTCACGGGCTATATAATTTCTATAGCGACCTTTCTGAAAATTCATTTGGCCATAACTTTTGCTTTCTGCTATGAAACTTCGATTTTTCAGATTCGTTAGAAAGGTGTTCACCAACAAATTTAAATATTTTTGGTTTCACTCAAATCCGTTGTGTTTTGCACCCGGTACAGTCCGACAAAGTTTGAATTCAGATTTTGAAACTACCGCGCCATTTCAGGCCTTGTTTATAATTAGAATTGATTATATTCCTTTTCAATTGTCGATTCAAACTCATTTTTCCTCTTTATTATTTAAAATATTTATTTTAAATATTTAAAATCCACTATTTTAGCCAATTTAAAATTTTCAAATTGGTTCAGATTTTCCGGGTCGTTACAATTGCCTTTGTCGCTCTAAGACCTAGATCAAGGTATGTTCATTCTTGGGACCGCCATCCCACGATGGTTTGAAAAGAAGTTCATCATTAGATAAAGATTTTGGTAGCCATCCCCTAACGGAGATAGGACAAGGCAAAATGTATCTACAAAGAGCATGCAATGCCATCGCACAAAATGATATTCATTCCTTTAATAGGATTATTCTTTAACCATGACTCTTATAATTGCTTGCTTTATGAGTTATTGATGTACTTAACTCAAATGAATTTATATGTGGATGGTGTAGATACCCTTGATTTGATACCGATCAAACTTCTAACACCTGCATATAGAGTTATGGAGCAATACCATAACGAGTCTGGCTGAGCTGCTCATTTACAAAGCCACACCCTCCGCCCGAGAGAGGTTGTATATCTTATGGTGGATTTGAGATGACTATTCATTCCTTGAATCATACATGGTAGACCACAAGATAATGTGCGCTGACTTCTGCATTTTATATTCGGAATCTGGTTATAGATGGATTCAATTCGGCCATCTACATGGTTCGATCCTATAATTGACGCCACCAGATAACAAGAATCCAAATAAAGGAGGAAGCATTTCCCCTTCGTATGCTTACTTTTCAATCATGCAATTTACTTTTACATGCTTCCTGAGTTATTGACATGACTAACGTATGGGATATGAATGATGCAGGTACCTGAAGTTCGGTGCAAATCACTCCTCTCATAGATTAATCAGAAGAACGCAAAGCCTTGGCAAATCTGATATGACTATTTGCCCTACTAACTCTAGTCCTCAGAGTTTGATAGAAGTATAAAACTAGGACGAGTGTGATGGGCGAGCTGAGACTAAAGACCAACTCGATCCGTGACCCTAACTCTCATGATTCGAGAAAGAGTGTATAAAGGATGGGAAGATGACGTCCACCACTCTAACTCTCATGATCCGAGAGAGAGTATAAAGGACGGGAAGACAACGTCCACAGGGCGTGATGGTGTACCACGATCAAAGACTGCTTTGACCACACTCTAACCTGGGTATACAACAGGAGAGTATAAAGCACTGAGAACAAGTGCCGATGAAAATGGGTAACTACCCCACTAAAGGATTGGGGGCAAGATTGAAAGCTGAGCCTGTAAGGATTGGGGGTAATGTAATGTCAATCTTAATCAATCTCGAACAAGCCTTGGGCAGGCACTTTATTCAAGATTGATTGAGGGCACATACACATCACACCCCATGCTGTTTATTACGTAGTTTAGTAATAATTTTTTATTGCAAGAATTATTATTTGCAGGGATGCTGGGTTGAAACCCTTATTTGATTGTGATGTGGTTTATTATCTATTACTTAATTTAGTAATAGTTGGATTACGAGTACATTTAATTGAAATATGTAATAAACCTGCAAGTTTGTGACAATACAGGAACATGGATTTAATTACAGAATGCAGACTTGTACAAGATAACAGGATAAGAATGTGAGGGCCGCACTCGCAACAACCACAACTGGCCAACGGAAGACAAGCAGAGGACCCCGTCCAGAAGGCGGGCCGTTTGAGAACTACAAAGCAGATGCAGAGTGAACGTCCATTTGCTAAGTCCCGACAAACTTCCCGATTGAAAGGCTTTGGACAAGGGGGAACGCCATTGCTTCGACCTCTAGCTTAGAAGGAAACGGATTACTTGATACTCCGACTCAAGGGTTAAGAAGAAGGAAGATAGAACCTTCTTCCATACTGAGGATGTTGACACAGGAGGTGCTATGAATGGAGGACGTCAGAATATTTCCTTTTATGGTGATCCCTTAGCATATCAGACTAGAGATGAAAAGTATGGTGTCTTTGCTGAATTGGGAACCCAGATGGTTTGGCAAAATAAACTTCTCCGGAAGCTATAGAAAATGATGGACAACTTCTTTACTCGGATAGATGGATGGCCGAGCTGTTATGACTTACTCCCTGGAGCAAGCAACAAAGGAACTCAATCGACAATGACCTTGGCTCAATTACTCCCTGTTCCGCTGTTCAGAATGCATAAGACCCTAGGATGGGCTGACAACGTCGTCTTGGATAAAGAAAGATGAAACCAACCTCCTCCCAGACATATGCATCATGCAACTTCTGACCGTAACATTTTGGATGAAAACGACAGCAATGCAAGAGTCAATGGAAACTTAAATAGAGTCCGATCAACCCCTGCTCCAATTCAGATAAATGCTTCAAATCCAACTCAACTTCAACATGAAGTTCCCCATTCCTTAATGCAGAGGGTAAGTGGAAGCATTCGAAGTGACTATAATTTGGCCTTATCGCACTACAAGAAAACACTGAATTAGCGTCAAATATTTAGAAGCGGAAATTTCCATCGCTAAATTGCGATGGATTTCCGTGTGATCTGCGAGAGATAGTTTTTTTGTTTTTTCAACTTTTTTTTCTTTTATTTATTACCATCGTCTTCTATCATTCCTCACTAAGCCGTCGCAAATTACGTCAAATTACCGACAAAAAATTTCTGCCGCTATTTTCCGCTACAAATCCTGGCAAAATACCGACGAATATTTATCAAAGCTATTTTGCAGCAGAATTCCAACAGATTTGCAAGAGATGTTTATATTATTTTTCTAAGATATGCTTTAGTGTTATCTTTTAATAATTATTAACATGTTCAATAATTAATAATTAATTTGTTCTAATTAATGATTTATAAGTAACAATAAATAATAATTTACTTTCTATGATAAATAACTTATAATCATTGCTTATTTAGAATTAGAAAAATAATCTTTGCTCATAACCAATGTAATTACAAAATTCTTAATTAAATCATATGCTTTCATCACAAATTTTAGTCAGTATAATAGTATATATTACACTAAATGCCAAAATTTTAAATTATTCCCCTAAATGATGAAAATATCAGTTTATTGTAATAATTATTTAATAACTGATAATTAAATTTAATATTTACGAAATGATATCTATATTCAATAATTAGTTTTAAATAATTGTATTAATTACATTTGATAATTATAATTGATACTTATATTTTATAATTATAGTTGATAATTATATTTTATATTTTGAAAATTTTAAATTTTGAAATCATCTTGAATAAATTTGAAATTAATCATAAAGTTTATGAACCAAATTATAGTTTGACACAAAATAACCAACATTTATAAACTTTAAAATATTGAAAAAGTTCATTTAATAGTTTAATTTAAATTGTACAATAATCCATATTCTAATTTTAAAATTTTCTATATAAATTCTAATTAAGATAAAGGACAAAAGTTTCAAACGTTGGCTCCTGAGGTCAAATTTTGTCTCTAACCGTGAAAATTTTGTCTCTAACCCACGTAACTTTTCACTAAGATAAACTTTTGGCTCCTACCTGATTTTGCCATAGCCCTAGATTTAGTTTTTTCCTAAATCAAGATAAAAAATGGCGATAAAGAAAAGCGATTAATGGATTTTCAGAGTTTCAACAAGCTCTTTCTCCATCCAACTGTCTCACAGCAAGCTAAAGCGATTCGATTTGAAGGAGCAAATACGAAGCCGCTTCACATAACCAGCGATTCGATTTTGGCTCCAACTCCGAGCTGGTCTTCCTCATCTGGAATCAAAAGGTTATACTTCTGGATCTGAGATTTATCCTATGATTTGATACTTTAATCCAGAAGTTAATAGTCTAAACATTTTTTAGTTCCCATAATCTGATTCTGACTTCAAAATCTTTAACTGATTCTGACTAGGGTTTGAAACTTATAACCATAAGCATAAGGGAGGATTCAATTTGTCAAATGAATAGCCGAAATGTTGATGTCAGTTGCTTTTTTCTCCTAGATACACACACCAAGTGTAAAAGGCAAATTATTTATTTTAGATAAATGATGCTAAGTTATGATATCCCATTAACACATGACAACATTATAAACACTTTTGCATATGGGCTTAAACTGATGCAAGTATTATATATTGAATTGTAGGAAAACATTATTAAGGTTGCCTTAACTTTACATCTTAAAAGACATGTAGACTGCTGCTTGAGAGCTGTTTTCTCTACTAAAAAGACAGTTATGAGAATAGAAAAAAATCTTGAAATTTATGCTGTAGAAGTGCTTATACATGTAAAGCCAACAAATGGAATCTTTGTTACAACTAACGGTTACCAAGTGTGATTTATATTATTTTTTTGCTAGATACAACTTTTTGTAGAATGACATACATTGCATTATTACCAACAAATGGAATCTTTGTTAGCACATCAATATTATTGCAAACACGTACTACTTTACTTTAATATTTTCTGTAATTCATTACTATATAACATCATCAACAAGTTCTAGGGAGTTTTCCAATTATATTCAGGCATTATTTGGAGTGTTTGATGGACATGGAGGTTGTGCAGCAGTTGAATTTGTATCAATGAATTTAGTAAAGTGTATATTGGAAGTTGTTGATGAATTGAGGGTAGATGACAAGTTAGAAGATGCAAGGCTACCTGAACACGAAAAAAGAATTTCTTAGTAGGGTATGTCTGAAACAAATTAAATAACTGCTGCAAGTATTTGAATATTTCAACTTATACATTTCCCTTTTAGTTACAACATTATCAGTCTCCACCATTAACAGTTGATCAAAACTATGCTCTCAATGTATTGGAAATAAAAAGAAGCTAATACAGTTTTGTATGGAAGCCTGTGAGAAAATGTATAAAATAGAACTCTAAGTTCCTTTTGTACCACATATCAAGATTGAGTTTCAGCCGATTTAACCGAGGAGGATGCAAAGAACTCTAAGTTCGTTCAAGAGCACAACAGGTAAACCACCTCTTTTGTTGCTGCTGTATTTTATCACTTATCAATAAGCTTATGAGCCTGACAATCGTATTAGCCAAGGGTCAACTGCGCTTTCATAATGGTTGGCCTCTTATGAGCCTGTTGGTATGCTGAAGGGTCACGATTTTCATACATGTCGATTGAAATGCGTTCTGGCAAGATTTGTTTTGTTGAAGAGGATGCACATGGGAAGTGCCTTGAACAGATATGGACTATACTTTGCAAGGGAGTCGTTGAGCCACTTACATAGATTTCTTCATGAGGTGGTATTATAATTCTTTTTTTATTAAAAAAAATGTGCTATATTAGTTGTTGTTTCATAACGGATAAAGAAAACCAAGGCCCTGTCTACTTTGTCATTTCTAGTTTTACTTTTTGTATAAACAGAAATGTGCTGGTTGTATCTATTGCTTAAAAAAAAAATCAATTTTGAAAAATAAAATTATCATGTAAAATATAAAATAATTCAACATTTCTATTTCTCGGTGATTGTCGCAATTACTAAAAAGTAAAAACTGTACATTTTATTCTCATATTTTCTTTTTCTTTGTTGTTACATTATGGAAGTTGAAGTAAAAAAAATCAAAATTCAAAACTAGACAAAACAAAACCTGTAATTGTCAAGGAATGTCAAGTACCAGTGACCCTTAAGTGGTAAGATTTTAGACTGGTTCTAGAGGTCTTTAGTTCATTCCCCAACATACTAAATGAACAATATACTTAAACTTATAAGTGCATGCCTAATTCTACTACTATATCGGTGCTGTATGTCTTGATTGTCAGATAATGAGTATAATATGGACTTAAATGGTGCAGTTGCCTCATGACGTAAGAAGAAAAATTGTGTGGACTCCAGGCCCAGAATTTTGTTGAGAATGTTATAAAGGTATTTCCTTTTTCAGTTTCCAACTTCTTGATAACCAAGCATGTACAATCAAATGTGTTAGTTTATGAACGAGAAGCTCTATTTTGAAATGATGTAGACCACAATAAACTATATGCATCAAATTTTGTGAAAGGCAATGATGTTTATCCTTTACAAATGTAAGTATAGTTGAATGATACAATCAGAGTGTTATGGAAATTATGTTTAGTGTAATTACCAGGTCTTGTGTAATGTTTATAACTTGTCTTATATGAAGCATAATTCACCATTCATTGTTTTATTTACACTAATTTGGAATTTTTGTTTTACAGGAAGATAGACATCTTTGATGCAAAAAAGCAGAAACATGCCACAACAAGTTATGGATTTGAAATGCTTGAACCATATTTTGGTTTGTACTTTTTTTGCATTGTTTATGAAATATTATGGATGTATTATGTATTTTTGATGTAAGAATGTCTATTATGTAATGTTGATTATGAGATGAGTGATAAATATAATACATTGATTATGAGATGCGTGTTGATATTAATTGTGCTGTATTTAAATTAGGATTGTATATTGAATGGTATACAAATTTTTTTTGTGTGTGTGTGTGTATACACAGATCAGAAGGGGAATTGCAGCGGATTACCAACAAAAATATTGAGGTTAAGTTTACCTCAATTTAATTTTCGTCGCTAATCCCTTCGTAATTAGTAAGGATTTACCAACGTTTTTTATTAATAATAATTTATTATAAATTAATTATTCGTCGGTAAATAGTCGGTATATAAATTAAAATTAAATAAATAATAAAATTTTATTTTTATTATATAATTAGTAAAATGACGGAAAACTATCGGTAAACTCATGCTAAATTCCGTCGCAAAAATCTGACACAGATACTGTCGTGGTTTTTACCGACCACAACACTATGCAGGAAATCCGTCGCTAATGCCTATTTAGCGACGGATTATAAGCGGATATTGCCGCTGCTATATGCAATTTTTCTTGTAGTGTCGCCACTAGACTTTGATTCTTAAAGCTTGGATGGGAGACCAAAGACTAACATGAGATGGACATGAATAGATTATTTCGTATCAAACTCTAACTCATGACTTGATAAGGAAGTATGAATTTAGAAAAGAAACGGATTTGATGCTCACCTCATAGCAAAACCCTCGTAGATGGGGGGCGCGGGATACAAGTTTCGAGTAACGTAATTCAACTATCCATCGACTTTATGTGCATTTACTATCGTTGGAGTTTTAGAAGATACCAGACTGTAAATAAAAGAATGACTTCTCAAGGCCAACCCGCATACATCCGAGTAGTGGATCACCATCTAAAATTAAAGGACAGAAGACTAATTGACGGCTATTAAATATGCGGAACCAAGAAGCCAAAGACCAGCTTCCACCCACTTCAAGACTTCATGATGGGGATGCCAGCCCCAAATTGGACAATTGGCGACAACTTCTCATGGTAGAAGGCTAGAATGCCGACGTTAATTGATACTTCGCCAGAGGTGGTACACCTCAAAGGCGGCGTGAGAAACGTTAATCAAAAATCTTTCACACGAGACATTAGAGACTTTAGCAATTCCCCGCACTTCAAGCCACCATTTTTGACTCTTGACTTACATTATTACTAAATAATTTTGGTGGCATGCATTTGAATTGATCAACTGCTAGAATGCTTTGGTCACCAACTTCAATGAACAGTCAAAGGTCCACATCTATCAACCCAAGAACGTCATGTTACTCATTTCAGTTAAACAGAGGCTCGATGAGACCTTGCATTCATTCCTAGAAAGATTCGATGCCATAGTAACATCGGAAGATCGACCTGAACCGTCTATGATGTTGACTGCAGTAGTATCCGGTATTTTGGATAATTCTGACTTCAAAGTTTCCCTGTATCGAGACCCATCAGGAGGCCTTGGCGAATTCACCTCTGAAACAAACAGATTCCTACAACCAGAGGATACTAACATTGAGATGGATGGTCTCAATGTTATCATTACAAAGGATAGAGGACCATTCGACTCTTGAAATGACGAAGACAGAAGAAAATCCCCGGAAAAGACTAACAGGAATGTACAATTATAGAAAGGACCAATTTCATTAATCGAGCCCGCGATCTTGATTGTCAAGCTTAATGGAATCAAGCATGAGAGACAGACTCAAAAAGACTGTGATGGCCATTTTGGATTATGCTGAAACATGAAGAGGTACTCGGATAGCTCCATAATGACATTCATCTTCTTGCATTGGACGAGTTTACTCAGCCCTATGACTGATCCGATGAGAGTATGTGACGGCCCGCCCCGCACCAACCGACATTTACTCCAAAAGTTCATTGTACACATGTCCAGTTAGCACGTAACGGGTCGTCAGAAGGAAAAAGGAAGAAGGAAATGAACTAACAAGGAACTTGTAGAATGTCTCACAGCGCATATAACAAAATATAATAATAACATACTTGACATAAAATAGGAGAGACAGTGCATAAGCTGAAAACCAGAACTAAACATCATAGCAGCGGAAATCCAAAATACAGCTTATTACAACTTTCAAACTGTCTCAAAGCAAAAGTAAGATAAAGGAGGTACACTACTAATGCCCAAGTAGCGACCACCAACTACACAGGAAGAATGTGTCTATATATATATATATATATATATATATATATATATATATATATATATATATATATATATATCATACATGGAAGCCTCCTGCCCGCCTCCGAATCAGCTACTCGCGCATCACCAGCTAACCTGTCTCTAGTCTGCTCGTGTGAGCACCCAGAGTAATAAGAGGAGACATAAAACTCTGGGTCAGACATAAAGCCTGGTATGAGCGATAAGCATCTAAAGTGAACAATAACAGGTAGACTAAAACATACCTGAACCTGCAACCAAAGAGTTAGCACTACATACTGTACAACGCTCTAAGGTGCCATATCAAACAGTGTAAAGATACGGAGGTGGGGGAGGTGTGCATGTCATAGTGATGGCAAACAATCAAACATAGCATCCATCCTCACATCTCTCACTCAGTGCGTAAAGCATACGATATTCACCACTTCGATCACCCAACATATCTTGCTACGATCACTCTGCCCCATGAAGTCATAAATGGCTTCACTGCATTGATAACGTAGCCAATAATTCCTCGCTATGTCCACTTGCCCCATAGAGTTATTCACCCCATCTGCGCTGGCTCATAGCCTTACCAATCCTTACTATGTCCACTTGCCCCATGGAGTTGTTCACCCCATCTACGCTGGCTCATAGTCTTACTACGCATCACCTTGCCCCTCGGGTCATAATGACCCTACTGCACTGATAACGTAGTCTTGCTACCATCACCTTGCCCCTCAGGTCATAATGACCCTACTGCACTGATAAGTAGCCATCATTCATTTTTAGTGGTGAATCGAAGTTATGAACGTCGACAACTCCTTAGCACACGTCCCGCAGCAAAGCCCAACCATGAAGTAAACTCGTTGGTTCCCAACTGGATCCTGAGCTCTAACTTCCCATATTGGACTACCTTTGCATCTCGGGTTATTGGTCAGTACTGGGTCGGTTCGGATCTCTCCTTAACCATCGGTTTGGTTCGGATAAGAATGCTCCTTCTTCACTGGATCGGGTCGGGTCGTCATCACCCCTGGCGGATCGGGTCGAGGTCTCCAGCTTGCCACGGTTCGGGTCGGGTGCTCTCTTCAGATCTGTTCATGGCGCCTTCACTCGTGGGTGGGCAATCGGGTCGGAGCGTTCAAGTACAATTGGATCGTGGATGTTGCCTCCCTCTGTCGGATGGGGTACGAAACACGAGCGGATCGGGTACGAGAGGCAGTTCACGGTTGATGTTTGTGGACCTTGCGCAGATGGTTCGGCTCAGAGGTGATGACTTGACTCGTGGTGATGTCCCACGATCCCATAGGGCGATCCGATCGACCATCAATCCCCATCCGATCCGAACTCCTGCACCTTGTCCAGCGAGTTGTTTACACCCCTCGACGGCGTTTTCGACCATTCCAACTATTCTAATCAATCACAAAGCATACCATACAGTCATAGAAACATATATAATCAACCACAAACATCAAAACAACAATATGATAGGTTAAAATGGATCAAACATAGCCAAAACCCCATATTTTCCCTTAAGCATGTTTAGGTGAAACTTATGATATGATTAGCAAAACTTAACCAAATTAACCCAAATTCGTATCAGAGGTCTAAAACATCATTCCTAATTTTATAAACATTTTTCCAGAATTTTATCATGTTTAAATTCGCTAATTAACACTAATCACCCCTAATTAGCCATAATTAGTGCAAAACTATGCAAATCACTCACCTTAGCCACAAATAAACTAAGATCTGAAATAAATGTCTGATTTGATGTGAATCCCAATGCTAAAAAGCAGCTCCAATGTTGATTTGGTGTAGATCTTCCTTGATTAGAGGTTGCTAAGCCAAATCCTTGACCAAAAGGTGATTTGGAGGTGATTTAGAGGTTGGAGGCCATTTTTAGGGTTCCTTGGTGATAAGTGGAGGCTAGAAAACTGAAATGGAATAATCCTTTACTTCATTTCAGCCTTCCCATAACCCTAATCCCGAAATGGGTTATGGGCCTACTCACTAATCACCCGATTTGGCCCGGTTAAGCAGTTTTTCACCCTCCAAACCATGTTTCAGCCATATCTCCTAAACGGTAAGTCCGTTTGGGTATTATGACCACTCCACGGAAAGGTAAACCATCAAACGAATCCAATGGAAGTGGTTTCAGGTCAAAATTCCTTTCCAATCAAAAGTTATGGCCAAAACAGTACCAACTAAGGGCAAAATGGTCATTTAAAAATCGACAAAAATCATGAACATGGGAAATGACTCTAATGGATGTTTCCCAAAGTTACATGACCATACAACTTCATACGAGAAGGAAATAAATATTCTACGATCCCCCGATGCGTAGAATGCGGGTCATTACACTCTCCCCCTTTAAGAAATTTCGCCCCCGAAATTTCCTAATCAAAACACACACAAAGGTTCCCGCATGCCTATCAACCATAAAACAACCATCAAACATGCAAAACAAGTAAAATAGGTCTATCCTTGCATGCGGAATAACTAAATCGCAAAGTAAATCTTACCAGGCAAAGAGTTCTGGATATGCCTTTCTAATGCTCTCCTCTGTCCCCCAAGTACAATCACTCTCGTTCTCGCCCCACTGGGCCCTGACTAGCTTCACCGCCTTCCTTCGAAGTTGCTTCGTATCGTGCCCCACAATACGAATCGGCTTGCGGTTCCCAACCGCCTCGGGTTCTACTTCGAAGTCCTCTAACTGATCAGGTGAAATAGTCATATCTGAGTTGTGGACGAACTTCCTTAGTTGGGAAACATGAAATACATTGTGAACTCCCGCCATCTTCTCTGGTAAGCCAACTCTATATGCCAAATTCCCGACTAGTTCAAG
Source organism: Allium sativum (assembly GCA_030737875.1). NCBI lineage: Eukaryota > Viridiplantae > Streptophyta > Magnoliopsida > Asparagales > Amaryllidaceae > Allium > Allium sativum. The sequence continues at coordinate 29,576 of JASFAX010001827.1, forward strand.
AACAGGGAATGGGCCAACAAATCTTGGTGCCAACTTGCCTCTCCTGCCAAATCGAATCACGCTCTTTAACGGAGAGATCTTGACAAACACCAAGTCACCAACGGAGAATTTCAAGTCTCTTCTCCTCTTATCAGCATAACTCTTCTGCCTATCTTGGGCAGCTTTCATTCGTTGCTGAATGATCTTAATCTTATCGAAAGTTTCTCTCACCACCTCTGGTCCAAGCATAAACTTCTCACCAGTCTCTATTCAACATGATGGTGAGTTGCACGGTCTTCCGTACAAAGCTTTATATGGAGCCATACCGATACTGGATTGGTAGCTATTATTGTATGCAAACTCTACTAGATGCAAATGGTCATCCCATGATCCACCAAAATCCAATATACAAGCTCTCAAGAGATCTTCCAATATACGATTCACCCTCTCCGTCTGACCGTCGGTCTGAGGATGATATGCGGTACTGAGATGTAACTCTGACCCTAGAGCCTCTTGTAAGCTCTTCCAAAACCCACTAGTGAACAACGGGTCTCGGTCACTTACAATGCTTTTGGGTACTCCATGAAATCTCACTACCCACTTCATATACAATTCTGCCAACTTGGCTGTCGTCCTGGTCGATTTGACTGGTATAAATCTTGCACTCTTAGTCAAACGATCCACAATTACCCAAATGCTATCATATCTCGATCTAGTCCTTGGTAGGCCATCGATGAAATCCATCGAGACTTGCTCCCATTTCCATTCAGGAATTTCTAATGGTTGTAACAAACCACTAGGCTTCTTTTGCTCGCCTTTAACTAGTTGGCAATTCATGCATTTGGATATAAATTTCCCAACATCTCTCTTCATCCCTTCCCAGTAGTAAGTCTGCTTCATGTCTCGATACATTTTATTACCACCGGGATGTATAGTCAGTTTTGAGTGATGACATTCTCTAAGCACTTCATCCCTCAAGCCATTCACGTTGGGTACAACTAATCTTCCATTCTTCTGAAGCCATCCATCTCGATCAAGCCCATACACATTCATCTCCTCACCGTCGATGTTCATCTCTAACTTGGAGATGATTTCCAATAGATTAGGATTGTCCCTCTGGCTGGAACCAATCCGCTCTATCAAAGTGGGTCTAATCGCCAAACTAGCTAACATGACTAGATCCAATTCGCACTTTGGTCTGAAATCAAACCCCGCGATATACTCCAGTTGCTTCCACTCAAGAAACATTGCCCCTAAGCTAGCATGTCTCCTACTCAAGGCATCGGCTACCGCATTACCTTTCCCAGGTGTATATGCGATATCGAAATCACACGAAGCCAAGAACTCTAACCATCTCTGCTGATGGAGATTCAGATCTTTCTGAGAGAAAAGATACTTTAACGATTTATGATCGGTAAACAACTCAAATCTTTCTCCCAAGAGATAGTGTCTCCACATCTTCAGCGCAAACACAATCGCTGCTAATTCCAAATCATGGGTAGGATACTTCTTCTCATGCGGCTTTAGCTGTCGACTAGCATAAGCTACAACCCTACCTCCTTGCATCAATACAGCACCCAGTCCGGTACCACAAGCATCCGTGTATACCGTCATCTCTTCATTCCCCTTAGGAATGACTAACACTGGCGCACGCGTCAACTTCTCCTTTAGACTCTTGAAGGCATCTTCACACACTCCATCCCAGACGAAGGACTGATTCTTCTTAGTCAATTGAGTCATCGGTGCTGCTATCTTCGAGAAGTCCTGGATAAACTTACGATAATATCCAGCTAATCCCAAGAAACATTGTGACGATCCCAAAATCCAAGGGGCGGTATTAAGGATAATCAATGGGAAATAACACATTAATCATCATAGCAGAGTACAGATAATAGCAGAAACAATAAATAAAACAATTTTACATGGATATGACAGCGGAATCACAACATGTAGGAATATCAGAATAGCATAACGTGGGATATACTTAGTAAATAAAAAGGAAAGTGACCAGTCATCATCGCCAGAGGCGGAATACATACATGCAGTGACATAATAAGGGTATCAGTCTACATCGCCAGTGGCGGAATCATATACATATAGTGAGAAATACGGAAAGTAAATCAGTCTGCATCGCCACTGGCGGAATCATAATATGTATACAGTAATGGCGGAAAATATCAAAGTCGTCTCTATGAAGTTAGCCTCGCCATGAGCCAAAAGTGCACTCTATGCAGCAGTGCAGAACCAAAAACCACCTGTCACCTGTGTACTAGGCTGCCCGTGTGAAAATAAGGGCACCCGCGTTTGCAAAGTGAAACAAACATGGAGTCAGTCATGGGGACTGGTATGAGGAATCTATTTAACAGTTAAACAACAGTAAATAGCAAATCATAGGACCACGCCATTTTCGTGGAACGGGTTTACTCCAGTGATTGCTAGTGCATTTAAAATAAAGTAAATTCTTTTAAAACAATCGCAATGCTTTTAGAAAGAATGAAGCCAGTATAAGACTCAGGTCCCATCATACAATGCAACGCAAGCCGGAGGATAGAGTTTTACCTTATAAGGGCCAAATATGCTTGATACGTATAAATACAAATCATTTGATACTATTACTAGTGCATATATGTTTCAAAACGAATAACATCATAAATATCAATCATAGGCGGCATAGCTACCATATACTATGTCGCCATACTAGTTCTACAATCAAGTTCGTTATTTCGTATTGGGAATTGGATTTCCGTCATGAGTCGAGGCAAGGGGCAAGCTCCTCTCCTCTTCGAGACACTCTAGCAAATGCCTCGGGACTACGCACTCTGGGTAACCCCTGGATGCTTCAGGGCCGGTCCTTACTTACGTTAGAGGATTAGTATTCCTGAACACACGTTTCCCGGTCCTTACAGACCTATAATCGAGGCGCCTCGCACTCCAACAACCACAAAGGTGAAAAATAGATATATATGTCAGGGCTGGTAAGTCACTGACACCACCATAGCTAGAAAGAAACGGCGTGCTCTCCCTGCAGTCCGTATCCCGTTTTTAACTCATACCGGGGTGTGAGACTCGCGAATCTACGAAATACACAAAGCTAGGCCACGTAGACCTTGCTTTGATCATCATCCAAAAGACTTTGCTTTGCAACAGAAGCCTTAATCTCAGCATCTTGGTATGCCACATAGGCAGTCCGCTCCATACGATTAATTTCTATCGATATATAACCCCTGAGCTCGTACGTCTCAGAGAAGGGCGTTAAGCAAAAGAATAAATTCTCCGCCGCCAAACAGATATATATTTAACAGAGATCAATCAGTACAGAACAAAATCCAATGTCAGACACACAGTCCATTTACAAGTCCGTCCTGGGTCTGAACGAAACCGGAGGCGTCAAATTCCTCGTATATCCGTCCAATCAACACATACGTTCAGACGGCTACTACTTCCGTCCCCTTCCGGTAGCTACTCCGGTTAGGAACCTCAGTAGTGCCCATCCAACCGATACGAAGATCGTCGGTCTTGAATCGTCCTTGCATTTTCCAATTCGAATCGCTCGATAAATTATTTGAAATGAGGGTTAGCTCGGCCTTTTCAAATAATTCACGTCATTAGAATTTAAATCGATTCTTTATATGGTTATATTATTCGACATCCATCTTTCAGTTATTTAGTGTTATTTTCATGTCATATACGTATACCATCAAATATCAAACAATTCAAGCCCAATTGGTTTATTTGCAACCTATGTTGCTTATAATATTTTATAGCGATTTTTCGCCATTTTTATTTATTTAAAAATGGCCATATTTAATTAAACGACGTTTCAGGTCGCGTCGTGGCACTGGCGCTGTTTTTCCCTTAATTTGTTTTACACATATCGGAAAATCTAACCGTTGGATTTCTACAAAGTCTATATCAGTGGGAAGATATTCCCAAAGCGAACCCAACGGTTCCAGTTTCGTGTGAATCCGACGGTCGGATCTTCCACACTAGTCGTTTGAAGTTACGGTTTCAAAATTCGAACTGCAGCGTCGTTATTCGATTAAATTTAATTATATTTATATTTATATATAAATATAAACGATTCTGGCGTTGTTTTTCTTCAGATTTGAATTAAACATTCCGGACAATCCAACCGTTGGATTTTTACAAGGTTGGTGCCGTTGGAAAGGTATTTCCAAGGCGAACCCAGCGGTTGCGGTTTCGGGAAAATCCGATGGTCGGAATTCTCGTGCTAATCGTTTCAAATTACGATTCCGAAACGCGAACTGCATGGCCTCTATTCCTTTTAATTATATTTATATTTATATATATAAATATAGCTCATTCCATAGTTTCAACTATAGTTCATTTTATTTTTCAACTTCGTTTTCACTTCAAATATTTCACTAACGCCTTAATATTTTGGAAAATTTCGCCATAACCTCCTTTGTACGGGGAGAGGTTTGGAAATTTATTGGGCCGTATTAGGTACCCAATAAATCCTAAAAAGCATTCACATATTTTTAGTGATATATTTTGGTGTTTACGGGGGAGCATGTACTGATAATCACTCCAGAGAATAAATTCCCGTCACCCCGTTTCCGTGTGGAAATAAATAGTCCATGTGCCGTATCTAATAACTAGAGCGACGTGATTATTGTCAACTCTAGACCCGTGTGGGATTTTTATTAATCTGGCAATTTATCGTTATAATTTATATAGTCCATATCAGTCATCAGTTCAACCTGTAGTACATAGTCATCGCCATACAAGCCTCTTACTTGTATGGTAAATCTTCCACCTCGTCACACAAGCTCCAATTGCTTATGTGGAATATGATGAAGTATGCCTATCGTCAAGAAGTATGCCATGTAGTGTAGTTCGAAATTAATTGTTACTATCCTATGGCGTTGTTTATTATCTCACACAGAAAAACCAGCACTCCGCATCCAATGGCATTCACAGGAGTTGATATATAAATAAAATTGCGCAGCCAACTCATCAAGGTTTACCTATTTGTCGGGCACACAAATAATTTCTTTACTCTACAGCTAATCCATTTTTCCTGTTCAACACATGTATATATATGCAGAACAAAGCTAATAATAATATTTCTAGCAAACTATTATTTATTTCAACACGTGTGTATTTTTAACTAAGCGTATACATGATAAAAGGAATATTTTTATCATCAAAAAATATTTATTCGACACATGTGTATTTTTAACTAGGCGTATACATGATAAAAGGAATATTTTTATCATCAAAAATATTTATTCGACACATGTGTATTTTTAACTAAGCGTATACATGATAAAAGGAATATTTTTATCATCAAAAATATTTATTCGACGCATGTGTATTTTTAACTAAGCGTATACATGATAAAAGGAATATTTTTATCATCAAAAATATTTATTCGACACATGTGTATTTTTAACTAAGCGTATACATGATAAAATGAATATTTTTATCATCAAAAATATTTATTCGACGCTTGTGTATTTTTAACTAAGCGTATACATGATAAAAGGAATATTTTTATCATCAAAAATATTTATTCGACACATGTGTATTTTTAACTAAGCGTATACATGATAAAAGGAGTATTTTTATCATCAAAAATATTTATTCGACACGTGTGTATTTTTAACACTTCATATTCACTATAAAAATATAGTTTTCATTGTCGATTCATTTTATTTTTAGAAGAAGATAACATTCAACACATGAATTTCAACTCGACGAACAAATTGCAATTCAACACATGAATATTCTATATCGTTTGTATATATATAAAAATGTGATTTTTATCGCTAAAGCCATTTGTTTAAATTCGAATAATATTCAACACATGAATTTCAACTCAACGAATGAATTGCAACTCAACACATGAATATTCGATATAGTTTGTATATATATAAAAATGTGATTTTTATCGCTAAAGCCATTTGTTTAAATTCGAATAATATTCAACACATGAATTTCAACTCAACGAATGAATTGTAACTCAACACATGAATATTCGATATAGTTTGTATATATATAAAAATGTGATTTTTATCACTAAAGCCATTTGTTTAAATTCGAATAATATTCAACACATGAATTTCAACTCAACGAATGAATTGCAACTCAACACATGAATATTCGATATAGTTTGTATATATATAAAAATGTGATTTTTATCGCTAAAGCCATTTGTTTAAATTCGAATAATATTAAACACATGAATTTCAACTCAACGAATGAATTGCAACTCAACACATGAATATTCGATATAGTTTGTATATATATAAAAATGTGATTTTTATCGCTAAAGCCATTTGTTTAAATTCAAATAATATTCAACACATGAATTTCAACTCAACAAATGAATTGTAACTCAACACATGAATTTTCGATATAGCATATGTAAATAATTTCAATAAATGAAAATTATTCTAACACATAATTATTTCAGAAAATTTCGGCAGCATAACGGCAGGGTAGTTAAAACCGGGACCGTCCCTAGTACGGCTCCTCGCTCTACCTTAAAACCTCGCGGTTTTTGACAATGGGGATCATGCATCTAGTTCGCACGCAGGCGGCATGTTTTATTTTCAATTCCACAATCCTATTCTATTTTGTTTCAACCACAAGAGGGTATTTTTCAACCACAAAGGTATTTTTCAACCATAAAGGTATTTTTCAACCATAATATCAACCACAAACAATTATTTCCAACCATTCGTCAAACCATATGATATCACGTCAATCACAAGCAATAAATATCGTCCATGGTCTGTGGACGAGGGGAGTATATATATATATAATATAATAATTCACTTGCATTTCATCACAATTCAAAGCATATATGTTTCAAACACCGCTTGTATAATTTATACATCGCTAATATAACTTATACAACACATGTACATGAGGTATACAATGCGTATATAATTTACACTTCGCTTATATAATTTATACAACGCGATTTCATTCATACAGATAGTTTAGATTCCTCACATTGGTTATTGCGGTGCTAAAAATCGTAGGAAGGTCAGAAAAATCCGCGGCTTCTTCTAGAATGTAGAGAGCCTCCTTGCGGTCACGGTGTCTCCTGTTTCATCGAATTTCGTTAACATAGCAAAAAGATATGATTTTTACAAGTTTGCAACGCTTTAAAGTGTAAAAATCAGTTTCAGCCGTATACCCCTTTTTGATTCGAAAGCTAGGGTTGAATTTTTCGACAAAATCACGAAGCTTTAGGACGAACGGCCAGCGCCACGTCGAAGAGGAAGGAGAGAGCTTTCCAAAGCTACCTGAGATGTTCAACTCGACGCCTCCTAGAGGGCACGGCGGCGGCGCAAAGGTCGGAGCTTCCCGACGCGATATCTCCTTCAATACTCAATGATAATTCGTGAAATTACTATGGATTTGAAGATCTCTGAACGCTCTTCAAATTGGAACTGGGTTTGCTTGATTTCGTTGAGTGGATGCAGAGAAATTGAAGAGAGAAGATTCGGATGGGTTTCCGCGTCGCGACAGAGGTTTCGAGGAAGAAGATGAATTCTGATTGGTTGATGCCCTTTTTATTTTAATTTTTAATTTATTTAATTCCAAAAATACCCCTTCTTCAAACGACCTCGAAATCAAACCCAACGACTGTCGCCCCTAGCTAAATACCCCCATTCCGGACACAATGGGATATGTTTCGTTGGCCATTTCGACTGTTACAGTCAGTTATTTTTCAAATTAAAATATAAAACATTCGATATTTAATTTAAACGTACATTTCAATTTGCCAGGGTCACAAACTTAATCGAAAAATTCCAGAAAAATAAATCTAGCTTTGTTTTGACGATACGGTCCTAACAAAACCAGTTTCGTCGAATTCTGAGCTCGTTTGAAAAACGGCCATTTTTAGGTCAACCCATTTTAACAGAATTTGACCAAACACGTTATCTTTTGCCCCGCTCACATACTAGCTTCAAAAATTACGGAATTTGAAACTTAGCAATAATTTGACATCCCGGACCCAACAAAAGTGGTTTCGTCGAATTCCGAGGTCGTATGCAAAATCTCAATTTTCAAGGGCTATATATACTATATAGCGACCTTTCTGAAAATTCATTTGGCCATAGCTTTTGATTTCCGTTATGAAATTTCGATTTTTCAGATTCGTTAGAAAGGTATTGATAAACATATTTAAATATTTTCAGTTTCGTTAAAATCCGTTATATTTTCCACCCGGTACAGTCAGACAAAGTTTGTAATCAAAATTTCAAACTGCAATATTATACCAAATTCTATATTTTATTGAAATAGGCTATTTAAATTATTCAAATTTCTTGGTAATAACCTAATTTAAAATTTTTAAACTGGTTCACATTTTCCGGGTTATTACAATCTCCCCCACTTAAAACTTTTCGTCCTCGAAAAGGAAATAACAGCTAAGTAGGAAATAAAATGTAAATGCAAAGTATTGTAAAGGTACCTTGCACCGGAGTTAGTCAGAGATGTCCACTCTGCATTTGGGATAGGCTTGTTTAATGCTTTCCTCAGTCTCCCAAGTACAGTCTCTAGGATCACTACTCCACTGCACTTTGACTAAATGAATCTTTTTCCTCCTTAGCTCTCTAGTTTCTTTGCCAACTATCTTTAATGGCTCTCTTTTGAGTGCTAATTCTGGAGTTATGTCAATATCCTGTTGCGCTGCTTCTTCTACAACAAGATCTGGATCATGAACATGTTTTCTGAGCTGAGATACGTGGAACACATCATGTACACCAGGCAACCAATCAGGTAATGAAACCCTATATGCCAAAGTTCCAATCCTTTCAAGTATAGGAAAGGAACCAATAAATCTCGGTGCCAACTTCCCAGTCTTGCCAAATCTGATTACTTCTCGCATTGGAGAAACTCTTAAATATACATAATCGCCAACGGCAAACGATATATCCCTTCTTCTCGCATCTGCATAACTTTTCTGTCGGCTCTGTGCGGTTTTTAATCGCTTCTTAATGAAATCGACTTTATCCGATGCTTCTTGAATCATATCGGGCCCTAACACAAGTCTGTTGCCAGGTTCTACCCAACATGCGGGAGATCTGCACGGTCTACCGTATAATGCTTCGAATGGAGACATTCCCAAACTTGCTTGATAGCTATTGTTGTAAGAGAATTCGGCTAAATGTAAATGATCTTCCCATGAGCCTCCAAAATCGATAACGCAAGCCCACAACAATTCTTCTAAAATTCTATTCACCCGCTCAGTTTGGCCATCTGTCTGAGGGTGACAAGCGGTGCTTAGATTCAATTTGGTTCCCAATTCTATCTGGAAGGCTTCCCAGAATTTGCTAGTAAATAGGGGATCTCTATCGCTGACTATATTGAGTGGCACTCCATGTAGTTTAACTATTTCTCTGAAGTAAATCTGTGCCAGACTTTGAGCTGTTCTGTTGGATCGGACAGGTATGAAATGGGCAGTCTTCGTGAAGCGATCTACGATTACCCATATACTGTCGTTTCCTTTTCTAGTTCGAGGTAGGCCATCGATGAAATCCATCGAAATTTGTTCCTACTTCCATCCTGGTATTTCTAATGGTTGTAATAATCCAGCCAATTTCTGCTGATCACTCTTAACTAGCTGACAAGTGGGGCATCTGCTAACATATAATGAGATATCTCTTTTCATTGACCTCCACCAAAATGTACGTTTGATATCGTTATACATTTTGCTCACACTGGGATGGATACTTAATTTGGATTTGTGGCACTCATCAAGTATTTCTTTTCTGAGCTCGGGAAGGTTTGGGATGCAAATCCTACCCTTTAATCTTAGAACCCCTTTGTCATCGAGTCGAAAACTTGTGGATCCACCTCCTTTGATTCTTTGACTGATTCTTTGAATAAACTCATCGTCTTTCTGAAGTGTCGAGTTCCTGTCTATTAATGAAGACGTGATAACAAAACTGGCGATGATTTCATTCTTTCTGCTGAGCGCATCTGCTACAACATTGGCTTTCCGTGGAGTGTATATAATTTCAAAATCGTATGCTGCAAGGAATTCTAACCAACGTTGTTGCCTCAGGTTTAAATCTTAATGAGTGAACAGATATTTCAAGGATTGATGATCGGCAAATAGTTCGAATTTCTCGCCCAGTAAATAATGCCTCCAGATTCTTAAAGCGAACACGATAGCTAATAACTCAAGATCATGAGTAGCATAGTTTCTTTCATGCGACTTTAGTTGACGGCTGGCATAAGCGATCACTTGGCCCTTTTGCATTAGTACTGCGCCTAGCCGTCTAATAGAAGCATCTGTCCATACAGTCAAGTCTTGGTTGCCTTCTATAATGGTCAATACTGGAGCCGTTGTCAACTTCAGCTTTAGCCCTTGGAAAGCTTCTTCACATTCGGGAGTCCATTTGAATTTCTCATGCTTCTTTGTAAGCTTTGTCAATACTCCTGATATCTTTGAAAAATCCTGAACGAATTTCCGATAGTAACTAGCTAATCCAAGGAAACTTCGAACTTCTGTGGGAGTAGTAGGTTGTTTCCAGTTCTGAATCGCTGTAATTTTGCTTGGGTCTACAGCAATTCCTTCTTTTGACACGACATGGCCAAGGAATTTAACTTCATTCTGCCAGAAGACACACTTAGAAAATTTAGCTTTTAAGACGTTTCTCCTTAGAATTTTCAACACTTGTTCTAAATGTTTTGCATGCTCATCTTCTGACTTAGAGTAGATTAGAATGTCATCGATGAAGACTAGAACAAATTTATTCAATACACCACGGAACACCCTGTTCATAAGATCAACGAAGTATGCCGGAGCGTTACACAAGCCGAACGGCATTACTTACCATTCGTAAAATAAATCGGGACCCCTGAAGGCTGTCAAAGGAACACAGTCTTCCGCTATACGCAATTGGTGGAAACCTGTAGCTAGGTCCATCCTGGAAAATACTGTTGCTCCATTTAATTGATCTAACAGATCGTCTATTCGGGGCAAAGGATATTTGTTCTTCAGTGTTTGTTTATTGAGATCTCGGTAATCAACGCAAAGTCTTAGAGTACCGTCTGATTTCGGGACAAATACTACTGCGGCTCCCCACGCTGAAAAGCTTAGTCTGATCAGACCTTTCCAAAGTAATTCTCGGGTTTGACTACTTAGCTCTTCTTTTTCTTTCGGGGCCATTCTTCTTATTGGATGCACTACTGGTCGGGCATTCGGAATTAGATCAATTCTAAATTCAATTTCTCTTTGCGGTGGTAAGTTTTCTACTTCTTCAAACACATCCGCATAGTTTTTAACGACCGGTATCTTTTCTATCGAAGGGGGAATAACTTCTAAAGAAGACCAAAATTCTGTTCTATTGATTTCTGAGCCATGGCATGGTAGATATATAGGTCCAAGCTTCGTTTCGACTTTAACAATCCTTTCGGCACATCTAACTTCGGCCTTATATTTTGTCAACCAGTCAAATCCCAGTATAATATCAAAGTCGGAGAGGTCCATGACAATTACTTTAAAAGGGAATCGATAACATGAATATGAGGCGGGTACATTACAATATGAGCCGAGAATAGTAGACCCTCCTATCGGATTTTGAACTTTAATTGGTTCTTTAAGCTTCCTTGGATTCAATTTTAACTCATGAACAATATTACCAGAAATGAAGCTACGTGATGCACCAGTATCAAAAAGTATAGAAACAGGAATATTTTTAATAGTAAGGGTACCTCCCAAGACATCGGGTTTACCTGATCCATCGGTGGTAGCTGGCGGGGTCTTCCCGTCATAGACATGGGCCACCTGTGCATTCTGCTTCAGAGGGCAGTTCCTGCTGTAGTGCCCCTTCTTGTGGCAGTTGTAGCATTCGGCTGAGTCATTGGCCTTTGGCTTCTTTGGGGCCTTGCATACATTAGAGAAATGACCGGGCTTCCCGCAATTGTAGCAGTTTCCTTTCGGGATCTTTGCGGGTTTTTGAGTAGCGGCCGCGGTAATGCTAGATTCGGGTTGGTCTGTTGAAGCCTTGCGCTTGTTCCCAGCTTGGCTTTTAGCGCGGTCTTGGCTAGCATGTCTCTCATCCATGTCTTCGTAGTTGCAAGCCATCTCTACTAGTTCTGTAAAGGAGAGTTTGATGTTGCTCATAGCTCTATCGTGATACTTGCGCTTCAGCCCAAATATGAACCTCTTATTCTTGGCTTTGCTGGTTAAAATCAGTTCTGGAGCATAGCGCGATAACTGGGTGAACTTATTTAGATAATCCTGAATAGAGAGGTCTCCTTGTTGGAGATTAGCAAATTGCTCTCTCATCCTCTCTAGAGCCTGTTCCGGTACAAACTTCTCATTGAACAAAGTCTTGAACTGCTCCCAAGTCCGGATAGTACCAGCTGCATCCCCAGAAGTAATGGCATCCCACCACAGCTCTGCCTCTTCCTGGAGGAGCCAAATACCAAGTCGGGCTTTGTTGTTAGTTCCCATACCCATGCCTTCGAAGATTTTCTCACAGGTTTTCAGCCAAGTAATAGCTTCGGTCACTGTGCCAGTGCCAGTAAAAGGTTTCCCTCCAAGATTTCTGTACCTCTTTGCTACTTTGTCGAGCTCAAAGTCTTCTGGTGCTGGTGGCGGAATAATAGGGCCTTCCACTACTACGGGGATATTCCCCCGTCCTCCTGCTGCATCTCCTCGGCCTCCACGGCCTCCTCTAGCTGCTGCTCCACGTGTAGCCATCTAAGAGTACTGTATAAGCAAGAAAAGAGTCAAGCTCACAGATTTGATAATTTTCATAAATGATAAAGCAAGGGAATACAAGGAAAGATAATGATGATGTACTGATCAAATTGTTTTGCTAATCTGCTTAGCTCATTCTAGGACATTGCTAATCATATCTCTAATGAGCTACTCGCATTAGAACACTACTGATTCTATTCTGACGAAGTGTTTAATGTGTTAGATCCCGGAACTAAGGTTAACCAAAGCTCTGATACCAACTGTGACGATCCCAAAATCCGAGGGGCGGTATTAAGGATAATCATTGGGAAATAACACATTAATCATCATAGCAGAGTACAGATAATAGCAGAAACAATAAATAAAACAATTTTACATGGATATGACAGCGGAATCACAACATGTAGGAATATCAGAATAGCATAACGTGGGATATACTTAGTAAATAAAAAGGAAAGTGATCATTCATCATCGCCAGAGGCGGAATACATACATGTAGTGACATAATAAGGGTATCAGTCTACATCGCCAGTGGCGGAATCATATACATATAGTGAGAAATACGGAAAGTAAATCAGTCTGCATCGCCAGTGGCGGAATCATAATATGTATACAGTAATAGCGGAAAATATCAAAGTCGTCTCTATGAAGTTAGCCTCGCCATGAGCCAAAAGTGCACTCTATGCAGCAGTGCAGAACCAAAAACCACCTGTCACCTGTGTACTAGGCTGCCCGTATGAAAATAAGGGCACCCGCGTTTGCAAAGTGAAACAAAGAACGAGTCAGTCATGGGGACTGGTATGAGGAATCTATTTAACAGTTAAACAACAGTAAATAGCAAATCATAGGACCACGCCACTTTCGCGGAACGGGTTTACTCCAGTGATTGCTAGTGCATTTAAAATAAAGTAAATTCTTTTAAAACAATCGCAATGCTTTTAGAAAGAATGAAGCCAGTATAAGACTCAGGTCCCATCATACAATGCAACGCAAGCCGGAGGATAGAGTTTTACCTTATAAGGGCCAAATATGCTTGATACGTATAAATCAAAATCATTTGATACTATTACTAGTGCATATATGTTTCAAAACGAATAACATCATAAATATCAATCATAGGCGGCATAGCTACCATAATAATGTCGCCATACGAGTTCTACAATCAAGTTCGTTAGTTCGTATTGGGAATTGGATTTCCGTCATGAGTCGAGGCAAGGGGCAAGCTCCTCTCCGCTTCGAGACACTCTAGCAAATGCCTCGGGACTACGCACTCTGGGTAACCCCTGGATGCTTCAGGGCCGTCCTCACTTACGTTAGAGGATTAGTATTCCTGAATACACGTTTCCCGGTCCTTACAGACCTATAATCGAGGTGCCTCGCATTCCAACAACCACAAAGGTGAAAAATAGATATATATGTCAGGGCTGGTAAGTCACTGACACCACCATAGCTAGAAAGAAACGTCGTGCTCTCCCTGTAGTCTGTATCCCGTTTTTAACTCATACCGGGGTGTGAGGCTCGCGAATCTACGAAATACACAAAGCTAGGCCACGTAGACCTTGCTTTGATCATCATCCACAAGACTTTGCTTTGCAACAGAAGCCTTGATCTCAGCATCTTGGTATGCCACATAGGCAGTCCGCTCCATACGATTGATTTCTATCGATATATAACCCCTGAGCTCGTACGTCTCAGAGAAGGGCGTTAAGCAAAAGAATAAATTCTCCGCCGCCAAACAGATATATATTTAACAGAAATCAATCAGTACAGAACAAAATCCAATGTCAGACACATAGTCCATTTACAAGTCCGTCCTGGGTCTGAACGAAACCGGAGGCGTCAAATTCCTCGTATATCCGTCCAATCAACACATACGTTTAGACGGCTACTACTTCCGTCCCCTTCCGGTAGCTACTCCGGTTAGGAACCTCAGTAGTGCCCATCCAACCGATACGAAGATCGTCGGTCTTGAATCATCGTTGCATTTTCCAATTCGAATCACTCGATAAATTATTTGAAATAAGGGTTAGCTCGGCCTTTTCAAATAATTCACGTCATTAGAATTTAAATCGATTCTTTATATGGTTATATTATTCGACATCCATCTTTCAGTTATTTAGTGTTATTTTCATGTCATACACATACAACCATCAAATATCAAACAATTCAAGCCCAATTGGTTTATTTGCAACCTATGTTGCTTATAATATTTTATAGCGATTTTTCGCCATTTTTATTTATTTAAAAATGGCCATATTTAATTAAACGACGTTTCAGGTCGCGTCGTGGCACTGGCGTTGTTTTTCCCTTAATTTGTTTTACACATATCGGAAAATCTAACTGTTGGATTTCTACAAAGTCTATATCAGTGGGAAGATATTCCCAAAGCGAACCCAACGGTTCCAGTTTCGTGAGAATCCGACGGTCGGATCTTCCACACTAGTCGTTTGAAGTTACGGTTTCAAAATTCGAACTGCAGCGTCGTTATTCGATTAAATTTAATTATATTTATATTTATATATAAATATAAACGATTCTGGCGCTGTTTTTCTTCTTCAGATTTGAATTAAACATTCCGGACAATCCAACCGTTGGATTTTTACAAGGTTGGTGCCGTTGGAAAGGTATTTCCAAGGCGAACCCAGCGGTTGCGGTTTCGGGAAAATCCGATGGTCGGATTTCTCGTGCTAATCGTTTCAAATTACGATTCCGAAACGCGAACTGCACGGCCTCTATTCCTTTTAATTATATTTATATTTATATATATAAATATAGTTCATTCCATAGTTTCAACTATAGTTCATTTTATTTTTCAACTTCGTTTTCACTTCAAATATTTCACTAACGCCTTAATATTTTGGAAAATTTCGCCATAACCTCCTTTGTACGGGGAGGGGTTTGGAAATTTATTGGGCCGTATTAGGTACCCAATAAATCCTAAAAAGCATTCACATATTTTTAGTGATATATTTTGGTGTTTACGGGGGAGCATGTACTGATAATCACTCCAGAGAATAAATTCCCGTCACCCCGTTTCCGTGTGGAAATAAATAGTCCATGTGCCGTATCTGATAACTAGAGCGACGTGATTATTGTCAACTCTAGACCCGTGTGGAGTTTTTATTAATCTGGCAATTTATCGTTATAATTTATATAGTCCATATCAGTCATCAGTTCAACCTGTAGTACATAGTCATCGCCATACAAGCCTCTTACTTGTATGGTAAATCTTCCACCTCGTCACACAAGCTCCAATTGCTTATGTGGAATATGATGAAGTATGCCTATCGTCAAGAAGTATGCCATGTAGTGTAGTTCAAAATTAATTGTTACTATCCTATGGCGTTGTTTATTATCTCACACAGAAAAACCAGCACTCCGCATCCAATGGCATTCACAGGAGTTGATATATAAATAAAATTGCGCAGCCAACTCATCAAGGTTTACCTATTTGTCGGGCACGCAAATAATTTCTTTACTCTACAGCTAATCCATTTTTCCTGTTCAACACATGTACATATATGCAGAACAAAGCTAATAATAATATTTCTAGCAAACTATTATTTATTTCAACACGTGTGTATTTTTAACTAAGCGTATACATGATAAAAGGAATATTTTTATCATCAAAAACAATTTATTCGACACATGTGTATTTTTAACTAAGCGTATACATGATAAAAGGAATATTTTTATCATCAAAAATATTTATTCGACACATGTGTATTTTTAACTAAGCGTATACATGATAAAAGGAATATTTTTATCATCAAAAATATTTATTCGACGCATGTGTATTTTTAACTAAGCGTATACATGATAAAAGGAATATTTTTATCATCAAAAATATTTATTCGACACATGTGTATTTTTAACTAAGCGTATACATGATAAAAGGAATATTTTTATCATCAAAAATATTTATTCGACGCATGTGTATTTTTAACTAAGCGTATACATGATAAAAGGAATATTTTTATCATCAAAAATATTTATTCGACACATGTGTATTTTTAACTAAGCGTATACATGATAAAAGGAATATTTTTATCATCAAAAATATTTATTCGACGCATGTGTATTTTTAACTAAGCGTATACATGATAAAAGGAATATTTTTATCATCAAAAATATTTATTCGACACATGTGTATTTTTAACTAAGCGTATACATGATAAAAGGAATCTTTTTATCATCAAAAATATTTATTCGACACGTGTGTATTTTTAACACTTCATATTCACTATAAAAATATAGTTTTCATTGTCGATTCATTTTATTTTTAGAAGACGATAACATTCAACACATGAATTTCAACTCGATGAACAAATTGCAATTCAACACATGAATATTCTATATCGTTTGTATATATATAAAAATGTGATTTTTATCGCTAAAGCCATTTGTTTAAATTCGAATAATATTCAACACATGAATTTCAACTCAACGAATGAATTGCAACTCAACACATGAATATTCGATATAGTTTGTATATATATAAAAATGTGATTTTTATCGCTAAAGCCATTTGTTTAAATTCGAATAATATTCAACACATGAATTTCAACTCAACGAATGAATTGTAACTCAACACATGAATATTCGATATAGTTTGTATATATATAAAAATGTGATTTTTATCGCTAAAGCCATTTGTTTAAATTCGAATAATATTCAACACATGAATTTCAACTCAACGAATGAATTGCAACTCAACACATGAATATTCGATATAGTTTGTATATATATATATATAAAAATGTGATTTTTATCGCTAAAGCCATTTGTTTAAATTCGAATAATATTCAACACATGAATTTCAACTCAACGAATGAATTGCAACTCAACACATGAATATTCGATATAGTTTGTATATATATAAAAATGTGATTTTTATCACTAAAGCCATTTGTTTAAATTCAAATAATATTCAACACATGAATTTCAACTCAACGAATGAATTGTAACTCAACACATGAATTTTCGATATAGCATATGTAAATAATTTCAAAGAATGAAAATTATTCTAACACATAATTATTTCAGAAAATTTCGGCAGCATAACGGCAGGGTAGTTAAAACCGGGACCGTCCCTAGTACGGCTCCTCGCTCTACCTTAAAACCTCGCGGTTTTTGACAATGGGGATCATGCATCTAGTTCGCACGCAGGCGGCATGTTTTATTTTCAATTCCACAATCCTATTCTATTTTGTTTCAACCACAAGAGGGTATTTTTCAACCACAAAGGTATTTTTCAACCATAAAGGTATTTTTCAACCATAATATCAACCACAAACAATTATTTCCAACCATTCGTCAAACCATATGATATCACGTCAATCACAAGCAATAAATATCGTCCATGGTCTGTGGACGAGGGGAGTATATATATATAATATAATAATTCACTTGCATTTCATCACAATTCAAAGCATATATGTTCAAACACCGCTTGTATAATTTATACATCACTAATATAACTTATACAACACATGTACATGAGGTATACAATGCGTATATAATTTACACTTCGCTTATATAATTTATACAACGCGATTTCATTCACACAGATAGTTTAGATTCCTCACATTGGTTATTGCGGTGCTAAAAATCGTAGGAAGGTCAGAAAAATCCGTGGCTTCTTCTAGAATGTAGAGAGCCTCCTTGCGGTCACGGTGTCTCCTGTTTCATCAAATTTCGTTAACATAGCAAAAAGATATGATTTTTACAAGTTTGCAATGCTTTAAAGTGTAAAAATCAGTTTCAGCCGTATACCCCTTTTTGATTCGAAAGCTAGGGTTGAATTTTTCGGCAAAACCACGAAGCTTTAGGATGAACGGCCAGCGCCACGTCGAAGAGGAAGGAGAGAGCTTTCCAAAGCTATCTGAGATGTTCAACTCGACGCCTCCTAGAGGGCACGGCGGCGGCGCAAAGGTCGGAGCTTCCCGACGCGATATCTCCTTCAATACTCAATGATAATTCGTGAAATTACTATGGATTTGAAAATCTCTGAACGCTCTTCAAATTGGAACTGGGTTTGCTTGATTTCGTTGAGTGGATGCGGAGAAATTGAAGAGAGAAGATTCGGATGGGTTTCCGCGTCGCGACAGAGGTTTCGAGGAAGAAGATGAATTCTGATTGGTTGATGCCCTTTTTATTTTAATTTTTAATTTATTTAATTCCAAAAATACCCCTTCTTCAAACGACCTCGAAATCAAACCCAACGACTGTCGCCCCTAGCTAAATACCCCCATTCCGGACACAATGGGATATGTTTCTTTGGCCATTTCGACTGTTACAGTCAGTTATTTTTCAAATTAAAATATAAAACATTCGATATTTAATTTAAACGTACATTTC
>JASFAX010001828.1:0-48612 GCA_030737875.1 Allium sativum
AATCCGGTGGTAGAACTGTAATTTATGGAACGTGCCAGTTGTATACAACTGTAAAGTGGACTAGTGGCATTTCTGTAAATAGTTTTTAGCCCGATCCAAACTCTGTACCCCATAATTACAAAACTGCCACTACTCTCAAACGTCTTCTATATATAGCCCATTGTTCCGCAATTCAAGGGGGGATTCCACGACCCCGAAGGGCTGCCAAAATCATTCCTCAGTCGTTCTAAAGCTTCTAAAAACTTCATTAATGGTCGCCAAACTTCTCTCCTTCTTGCTCCTACATGAAATGGATCTTATCTTCTCTGAGCACCGTTAATTCACACTCCGATCTACTCTAAGTGTTCTCCAATCACCATTGCTCTTCTTCAATGCACACATCTAAACTTATGTTCATAATGGAACCAAGGAAAAGTATATAATTCCACATTCCAATCCATTCCTTCCCGAATCTAAGCAAGATCTAAAGTGTAAAGAGGGCCAAAAGTGGAGAATTATCACAAAAGTAGTCAGTGTAATTAATGCGATGTATGAGATGATAAAATTTGTAATTCTCTCCATAATGATGAAGAATGATTGAAAAGTGGACGTAGATTCACATTGAATCGAACCACTATAAAAATCATGTGTTCTTTACTTGTTTTTCTCCATTTATTTTGCGATTGCAGTCCTTTTAATTTCTAACCATAACTGGTGAAGTGCACATTTGCACCATTGGTGTTCGAGTCATTATTTTTGATTCAAACATTTGGCGCCCACTGTAGGGCCGCATTCGCATCTCCTTCCTTATAGCCATTCGTCAAGATGAAATGGTGGCCAGATCAAATCGTTCCGAACCATATCATCAAGCTGTTCAAGTCGTGAAAATCATTCATGGCATTGACCATTCATGTTGCACATAGTTCCATGATCAAATCATCTCTCCATTCATACTGTCACATTTATGACATTATCCTTATGCTGCAAATACCTTCATGTCATGCTCTGTTCATTACATACACTGAAAGTCAGATTAGCATAATCCATGTCATCAGAAAGTGATATAGATCAAGTCTTCTCTTGCGACAAGCATTATGTCGTTATTCAAAATAAGACATGGAGTGGTTGCACTCACGACATGGCTCGAAGTTGTTAAGACAACATGGATTAGATTTGGCTACGGAATGATCAAGGACCGTGGCTTAAATATGGAAGTAAAACTGGCACTTTGCAAGGGAGACACGGTATAACCCAAGAATGGGTGCAAACGTTGTGTGCGGATTGAACATGCCGCACCGGCTCTTATCTTAAACATCATTTAGATCACAGAGCACACTTAGGTTGTGAAAAGCTAAGACATGAGGACTAACAAACCAATCACGTCGTCCAGCATAACCAGGAGCTAAGTCCTCGTAGCGTGATATCATGGTTCAAATATGATTCAAAGTTGAATGGGATCCACCTTAACTAATCATTCTTTATTGCATCAACATCACTGACAACCTTCGACTTTGCAAGTTGATGCGTCGTTGTCTCCATACACTTAGCATCTCAATGTTGTCCAAATCAATATTATTTCAAATGGAAACTTCAAATAAAGTTCTAATGGATGCTAATCAGGCTCTCCTGGACAAAATGAATGTTCTTCTAAACGCTCAAGCCAATCCTGCTCTTCCTCCAAAGACCCATGTCGACCTTGAACGGAACACGAGTTTGCTAGCTTCAGATCAAATCACTGCGATGATACGGAAGTATTAGAGGTTTGGCGAACAACAAAGACGAAGCCAACATCAAAGACACCAATCCACGTGCTAGAAGTCATTTTGATCGAAATACTCGAAATGTTGCTAGTCCCGCACAAGAAGCACTTCCTCGGTTCTTGGGCCGTGATATATTGCCAAGGCAATGATCCTGGAATGAAATCGAGATTGGCCCTACGGAACAACACAACATTGAAGACTATATCACGGACGTGATAAAACATATCATGAAGAAGAACAAAGCTCGTGATAACGATGCAAAGGAATGGGACTTCTCTCATAGTGAAACTCCATTCATCGAAGGGGTCCCTCAAGCGTAATGTCCAGAGGAGCTCACTCCTCTTACCCTACCTCCATATGACGACCTTATTGATCCAAACTACTTCCTGTTCAGTTATGAGTAGCAAATGAATACAGATAAGGCCATGGATGAGGTGGTATAAACTTACTTTGCTCTCTACTTAAAAGGCGCTGCGTCATTATGGTTCACGAAGCCGCCACATAAGTCCATAGACCGGTTCTCTGATCCAACCAGAAAGTTCAAATAGCAGTTCTACCGATAGGCTACCAAAGCAAAAGATGCTAAAGCGCTTTCATCAACCTACCGGATCAGGGAAGAAACAATCGACCATGGAATGTAGCGACACCAAAGCTCGCTACCATGGCAAAAAATTCCCTCTTAAATAAGCAAACCTGGAAGAAAGTGAAAGGTTGCTCGAATACCCTGCAATATAGCTCTACGGATTCAGAAATCCCTGCAAATATAGATGCATCCATTCATCCAATGATAGCTATACACTTCCACAAGGAAATCCAACCAAAGACTTTTAGGGTCGGAGATCTCGTCTTGAAATTGGAAATGGCTGAGACAGGAGTGTCTAAACCTAACTAGCATGATCCCATCAAGATCAATCAAGTATTATCAAATGAGAATTACACTTTAAAGATTGCTGATGGAATTCAAATTCCATAAGTCTGGCCTAGTGACCAATTGCGACATTTCTCTGCATAATGCACTCTTCGCATCCAAGGGGAAAACCTATAATTTTCCTTATAATCATAAACCTCATATGGTAAAAGGGAGGGGTTGTAATAGGATACCAACTTTGGTACTAATGCATTCTTATATCGATCTTATATTTGTGAAATTTTCATTAAAACAAATTGAAAATGAATCACTAATGATCAAATGAACCTTGCCCTACCCTGAACTGGTAAAGTCATGTAACTCTTGCCATGCGTTCAATCCATCATAACTCAGGCGTCACCTATTGCATTATCCATCAAAGGAAGTACCTCACGAGAGGCAAGGTTCAAGCCACTGGTTTTATAACCAAGATCGCTCATTAAAACGAGCATCTAATTAAAATCCAGTGCCTACTTTTTGGAACGATGTAATAGCATGTAGCACTACATGGCGAAATTTACAAAAGGGTATCCAGTTGTAAAGATGGGTGCATATATCCAATTCGAACTCCGGAGAATCTGAAACTACCCGGTTCCTAGGGCATAGAAAACTGTACCAAGATTGAAAAATCTTGGTCAAATCATGGACACCATCATAAACCCAGGACCATGGATGATCCCGATCAACTCCTACCTCGTCAATAGGAGAACCTAACAAAGCCAACTGACCGTTACAGCACATCCTAATTGGGATAGCTCAAGCTCCCATTGCTCAAGCTCCCATTGTTTAATGCTCAAAGCATCATTTGCAACAAATACGAGAGTGTGGAGCATAGCCTGGCAAATAAGGGAAACCAGGAGCCAAACAGTCAAATGATGCAACGTTTAGACAACCGATAAAACTGCAAGTTTCACCAAAGGGGCACCTTCTTAATTGCAAGGTCTCAGGCCCTAGTTCTAACAAATCATGGTAAAACCCGATAAATGAACTAGCATATGCCCCGTGGAAAAGCGCAACCTATAAACCAAAGTCCTCCCCGAGGGGCACCCAGTCGATCGTCGACGCCATCAACACATGGCCAGATTACGATCAGATACTGGGCTTATAAAACCAAGTCCTTCCCGAGGGGCACCCAGTCAATCGCCGGTACCATTGATACATGGTCCAGCTACGACACATACTGGGCTTATAAACCCAAGTCCTCCCCGAGGGGCACTCAGTCAATCGCCAGTACCATTGATACATGGTCCAGCTGCGACACATGCTGCGCTTATAAACCCAAGTCCTCCCTGTGGGGCACCCAGTCAATCACCGGTACCATTGGTAATGGTCCAGCTGCGACACATATTGGGCTTATAAACCTAAGTCCTCCCCGAGGGGCACTCAGTCAATTGTCCGTGCCATTTATACATGGTCCGGCTGTGACATATACTGGGTTTAAAAACCAAAGGCCTCCCGGAGCGACACTCGGTTCATTGTCGATGCCATTAATACATGGCTGGGTAGCGATATAAACATCGAATTCTGAAAGATCCCTACTGGGGCATTCGATCATGAGCCAAAGACCTTCTCATAGGCGCCCTACAAATTCTACAAGTGGCTGAGTCATTCAGCCACAACGAATAACGGGCTTACAAGTACCTCTTCAGAGAAACAAAAAATAAAACCCCTCCGGGGGCAATATGTAAGACCTCCCAGGCAGGGACACAAAAAACAGAGTTCATCTCTATAAAATGGCATGAGTAGGGTCGACCAAGCTGGTAGCTTTTAATCGTGATCATGTCAAAAATTCAATAATGGAAAAAACACACGATTAAGAAATTCAAAATAAAATCGGACACACAACGCCACACCTACTCTTTAAAGCCTATGACAAATTTTGGTATGGGGGTATTACCACTGCATTAACCGCATTAAGAGATTCAGCAATGCTCATTTCTTAACACATACCACAAATTCGTCACAACTTTGAAGTTATAGGTTTAACATTGGTAAGGACCTACTTGACCAACAAAGCGAAACTTTGAAATGACAAAGGAAAAATTGATAACCCTGATACTGCAATGAACATAAAAGTAGTCATTCATAAAAAACTCAAAAATTGCCTTGGTCAAAATCAAAGAAATCTGAAAAAATGGTCAAGATCAGTCCAACAAATAATGATTCGTGGCTACAATTGAAAAACCAACTTGCCAAAAGTACCGCGAAATCATTATAATAATGCAAAGCATTGCAATAACAAATGACTTGCAGTTTAAAATTTGTGTTGTGAGCATGAAAAGGAAACGGGTGTGGAATGCTAAACAAAAAGAACAACAAGTAGAACACATTTCTTGTGAGAATGAATTCCTTGGCTAAGAAAGTCTAGAATGTCCCAATATGAAATCTTTCTTGACTGCAAATCTCTAATCATATACAACTCAAAGAACCCAATGGTACTCCGCTTCAAACCCGAAAATAAACGATACTGAAAGGCAACTACGCTATTATGGGATAATCCCATAAAGCGATAGCATTTCTCTCAGAATTGAAGCTAGTATCCATCAACGGTATCAACATGAGATGTAAGAAAGGTTGAGCAATAACCATGCCCTGGGAAAATAGTTGTGAAACAAAAATTCAAAGTTTTGTCTAGCTTGGGATGATCTAAGATATCAAATACGGTTGGAAGAGAAAACAATACCGCGAGGTTGCAGTATACTCAAACTGAGGAAAAAGAAAATGCAGAGATAATGCAAGAAGAGATTCATTAGTGAACAAAATTCATATTTCAGAAACCTAATTCCAAGGCTCAAGGTCCTCAGAATAGATACTGCAGAAGCATTGTATAAAATGTTGGCTTGGCATAGCTTATTAAGTGATGCACATAAGCTACTTAGTTTACCAAAAATCCTACGGTCATGACCACCCAAGAGGATTGGCTAAGAACACGAGTCAAGCTTACTGGGGCATCACTAATAATTGAACAAGGCAAGCCAAATTCGGAATTCCATCAGACGAATTGTCAAGTGCACGCATTTCATAAGTATTGAATCTAATACAATAATGATTTGAAAGATAATACTTAGAATTCGCAGTCCAAAACCAAGACCGACGAATATCGAGTATTGTCAATAAACAAATTAAGTGTATTATCAGTGTGAACAATATCTACCAAGTCATAAATTATTAAATAAAAAGCAGCTTCACACTGGTAACACACTTAAATCTATGAATGTTTCTCATGAATCTCCTTTTACTGAACTAACCCGTTGTCGTCTTAAGCAATCGGCAATGAATTTGCTGCCAAATGTGTGCAAAAGTTCTCCATTATAGGGTCTCTAAAAAGTCACTTATGCTAAGGGAAACCCTACAATGAAACCAAGCCAGTGTTGCACCACTGTTCATCGAAATAAGACAAAAGATACAAACAGAGCCAACATGTACCATTGACTTTCTCAAGAGTTATGTGCAAGTTCAGATTGATACTTCTGAGTCCAACCAAGCTAGCGCAACAAGGCCAAAGGATGAACAATCAAATGACACCCCTCCGCCGAATTGTCAAGAGGATATGGGATAATGAAAATTTGATTCGCTCGTAATCCAGAAGCTGTAACTGTTCTAACCTCGGAAACTCATATAAAAGATTCAGTCTAAGCGGAAGTGATCTATCTTCCAGAATGTCAACTAGTATTCTAGCCGATGGTACATAGCATATAAGCTCAATCGTCAAGTCGAAAGCCAGAGTAGCTCGAAATTGACAAGTCCAGTCTTTAAAGCAACTTGAAATTTTGGCGTTGTCACCAACCTAAAGCCTCGAAGTGTCCACTAAGTTAAAGCTTGGGCAGCATGTTGGCATGGGGGAGTTCGGTGCATATAAAAAGCTATGATTGAATCTCGAAGCAACCAACATATGTTTACCAGATTTAATGCAACTCAATATCAAAGTAGACTGCTGATTACGAAGTATATATTGGTATGCAAGGCCATTTTGTGAATCCATCTACAGCAGTGAATGTCCGAGGCCGGTTCCGAGCTTACTCTACCAAACTAGCAGTCCAATAAGGCTTGAGGGAATACAGGCTCGATCATGATCTGCAATTTGGATTCTGCAAGTTATCAAAATATCACCCAACTACTTCAAATTGGAAGCTTGCAGCTTGGAAATACAGACTACGGCTAATACTTTCCGGCATTCCAAGCTTTAAGCGAAATCCACGGAATCGAATCAAACAAAATTTAGCAATATAGGAAAATCTTCAAGTAATATGCATGCTCAAACCAATACAAGTTCGAACATACTCGAACCCAAGTCGAGTCAATCATGCTTAAACCAACATGTTGGTCGAGCATGACTGAGTGATATGATCAAGCACGAGCGATTGTAATAGTTCGAGCAGTAGACAGGTTAGGGAATTGCCAGACCATGTTAGCAGGCTTCCAGATAGACAAGTTTACGTGATCATGTAAATACTGTTGAGTTCGAATCACAGTTTGCACATGATAGAAGATAAACTTGAGCATCCAATGGAGTCTCTGATGTCAAAACGGCCTGCAAAGTAGGCAAACACTAAGCCGTAAAAGTTTATCCCGTAATGAAGGATAAATACCTCCCAGATAAAGGCACGGAGATATGGAGCTTCTCCAAGAAGAAGCGGAAAATAAATCGTAGATAAGTATTTCCCAAATGTGAAATACCATACACCATCATATAAGTCATAAGAATAATGACGCTTGCAATATACAGTCAAATTATCTTGACCCATTGATCTTAAGCGTTGGCGCGA
The DNA here is from genome assembly GCA_030737875.1 of Allium sativum. Taxonomy (NCBI): domain Eukaryota; kingdom Viridiplantae; phylum Streptophyta; class Magnoliopsida; order Asparagales; family Amaryllidaceae; genus Allium; species Allium sativum. Next base: position 7,413 of record JASFAX010001828.1, read on the forward strand.
ATTTGAATTAGAATGTAGTGTTCATGCATATAATGTTCAATGCGTCTTAAACCATTGAATAGAATGGTCCTGTGACGGCCCGCCCTGCACCAGCCTGCATTTCCTCCGAAAGTGCGCTGTACATATGCCCGACTAGTACAGGACGGACGTCAAGAGAAAGGAAAGAAGAGAATGAACAAATCAAGAGACCTGTAGAATGTCTCACAGCGCATGGAATAAAATATAATAATAACATACTTGACACAAAACAGGCGAGACAGTGCATAAGCTGATAACTAAAATCAACATCAATCATCAAAGCAGCGGAAATCCAAATACAGCTTATTACAATTTTCCAAATTTACTGTCTCTAAACAAAAGAAAGCTGAAGTAGAAGATACACCAACAATGCCCAAGCAGTGATCTTCAACAACACAGGGAGAATACTATATATATTACGTGGAAGCCTCCTGCTCGTCTCCGGATCATCTACCCGTGCATCACCAGCTAACCTGTCTCTAGTCTGCTCGTGTGAGCACCCAGAGTAATAAGAGGAGACATAAAACTCTGGGTCAGACATAAAGCCTGGTATGAGCGATAAGCATCTAAACAGAGTAATAACAGGTATACTAAACCATACCTGAACCTGGACCTGCAACCAAAGAGTTAGTACCACATACCGTACAATGCTCTAAGGTGCCATAATAAATAGTGTAAGAATACGGGGGTGGGGTGTGCATGTCACAATGATAGCAAGCAAATCATCCATAGCAACCATCCTCACATCTCTCATTCAGTGCGTAAAGCATACGACATCTACCACTTTGGAACACTAGACAAATTGAGGTAACGACGAATCCCGACTTGTAGAAACCCTGCTGTGACCAAGCCAAACACTTGGAGTCATGACCAAACATTTCAATGACCCACTTCATTGGTCGTAGCCCTTGGTTCTACCGATGCCATAATGGCCCTGAACCCGCCTTCGTACCTCCTACCATAGTGGTCCAAAGCTATAGACGTCGATAACCCCTTAGCACGCGTCCCGCAGCAAAGCCCAACCATGAAGCGAACTCGTTGATTCCCATCTGAATCTTGAGCTCTAACTTCTCATCTGGACTTCCTTTGCATCTCGGGTTTGGTCGAATGGGAGTTGGTCCTCAGAAGAGTCATCACGAAGTAGTAAAAGTACACGTCTGGTTCCCCATGCTCGGTTCGGTTCGGATACGTTCCCCGGTTCGGCTCGGAGTGCCACCATCCTCTGGGTTCGGGTCCTTCTCCCTCATGCGGTTCGGTTCGGAGCTCTCCCTCATGCGGTTCGGTTCGGAGTTCTCCCTCATGCGGTTCGGTTCGGAGCTCTGAAGCGGTTCGGTTCGGATACCCCATGGCTTGAGTGTCTCCGTCTCGTCAGCATCAGTTCGGTTCGTGTATTGCTCTCGATTCGGTTCAGAATATGGTATCCATGCTCCTCTTTCTTCCACTTCAGTCCTCCTTGTTCCTTCTGATCCCACGCTACGCCCCTCCGATCCGACCAGGCCTTCCTTGTTGCCTCTTCACGTCATGCTCCAGAAAGTACCACGCCCCGGTCCGGTTCGGATATGTCCGATCCGATCCCCTACCCGATCCGATCCCCTACCCGATCCGATCCGGTTAGATACCCTGCACCTTTCTGCAACTTTCCAGCAACTGTTTATACGCCTCTCGACGGCGTTTTCGACCAATCTAACTATTGGGATCAATCACAAAGCATGCCAAAGAGTCATAACAACATATAACAGCAACCGCAAGCAACAAACAACAATTTAAATGAATCATAATGGATCAAAAGTGGCCAAAACCTCACATTTTCCTATAATCCCTCTTAATCATGTTTAAGCATACGATTAGCAAAACACATCGAAATTAACCCAAATTTCTAACAGAGCCTTAAAACATTATTTTAGAATTTTAAGAATTTTTCCAGAATTTATTTACGTATAAATTCGCTAATCTTCACTAATTACCCTTAATCACCGTAATTAGTGCAAAAACTATGCAAATCACTCACCTTTGCCACAACTAGAACCCCTAAACTGAAATATGCTCTGATTTGGCGCTGTTCCCAATGTTATACAGCAGCTCCAACCTTGCTTTGGTGCTTTTTCTTCTTAATTTACTGTTTGCTAAGCCTAATCTTCAATTAGAAGGTGATTTTTGGGTGTTTTAGAGAGATTCAGAGAGTGGAGGCCATGACTAGGTTAAGAGGAATGAAAGTGGCGGCTCAAAACTGAAATGGAAGTGATAACCTAACCCTAATCAGTCCTCCTATACCTCTAAACCCGAAATTCCCCTGTGGGCCTAGCTGCTAATCACCCGGTTAAGCCCAATTAAGCTGTTTTTCACCATCTGAAACTTGTTTCAGCCATATCTCCCAAACGGTAAGTCCGTTTGGCTAATGTGACCACTCTACGGAAAGAGAAACCATCATCCGAAGCCAATGGAAGTGGTTTCAGGTCAAAATTCCTTTCCAGTCAAAAGTTATGGCCAAAACAGTGTCAACTAGGGGTAAAATGGTCATTTAAAAATCGGGAAAATCATGAACATGGGAAATGACCCCAATAGTCGTCTTCCAAAGTTACATGACCATACGACTTTGTATGTGAAAGAAATAAATATTCTACGATCCTATGATGCGTAGACTACGGGTCGTTACACTCTCCCCCCCTTAAGAAATTTCGCCCCCGAAATTCCTTAACCCAAAACATATAAGGGATCCCGCATGCCTAACAACCATATACAACAATCAAATATGCAAAACAGCAAACAAGCCTATCCTAGCATGCGGAAAAACTAAATCGAAGTCAAAATCTTACCAGACAAAGAGTTCTGGATACTTCTTCCTTATGTCCTCCTCTGTTTCCCAAGTACAATCACTCTCGTCCTCGCTCCACTGTACCTTGACTAGCTTCACCGCCTTCCTTCGAAGTTGCTTCATGTCGTACTCGACAATACGGGCCGGCTTGCGGTTCCCAACCGCCTCGGGTTCTACTTCGAAGTCCTCAAACTGATCAGGTGAAATAGTCATATCTGAGTCGTGAACGAACTTCCTTAGTTGGGAAACATGAAATACGTTGTGAACTCCCGCCATTTTCTCTGGTAAGTCAATTCTATATGCCAAATTCCCGACTAGTTCAAGAACAGGGAATGGGCCAACAAACCTTGGTTCCAACTTGCCTCTCCTGCCAAATCGTATTACGCTCTTCAACGGAGAAATCTTGACAAACACCAAGTCACCAACGGAGAATTTTAAGTCTCTTCTCCTCTTATCAGCATAACTCTTCTGCCTATCTTGGGCAGCCTTCATTCGTTGTTGAATGATCTTGATCTTATCTGAAGTTTCCCTCACCACATCTGGTCCAAGCATAAACTTCTCGCCAGTCTCTATCCAACATGATGGTGAGTTGCATGGTCTTCCATACAAAGCTTCAAATGGAGCCATACCGATACTGGATTGGTAGCTATTATTATATGCAAACTCTACTAGATGCAAATGGTCATCCCATGATCCACCAAAATCCAATATACACGCTCTCAAGAGGTCTTCCAAGATACGGTTCACCCTCTCCGTCTGACCGTCGGTCTGAGGATGATATGCGGTACTGAGATGTAACTCTGACCCTAGACCCTCTTGTAAGCTCTTCCAAAACCCACTAGTGAACAACGGGTCTCGGTCGCTCACAATGCTTTTAGGTACTCCATGAAATCTCACTACCCACTTCATATATAATTCTGCTAACTTAGCTGCCGTTCTAGTCGATTTGACTGGTATAAACCTTGCACTTTTAGTCAGTCGATCTACAATTACCCAAATGCTGTCATACCCCGATCTAGTCCTTGGTAATCCATCGATGAAATCTATCGAGACTTGCTCCCATTTCCATTCGGGAATTTCTAAGGGCTGTAACAACCCACTAGGCTTCTTTTGCTCGGCTTTAACTAGCTGGCAATTCATGCATTTGGATATAAACTTCCCAACGTCTCTTTTTCATCCCTTCCCAGTGGTAAGTCTGCTTCATATCTCGATACATCTTATTACCACCGGGGTGTATAGTTAGCTTTGAGTGATGACATTCTCTAAGCACTTCATCCCTCAATCCATTGACATTGGGTACAACAAGTTTTCCATTCTTTCTAAGCCATCTATCTCGATCAAGCCCATACTTGTTCATCTCCTCATCGATACCCATCTCTAATTTGGAGATGATTTCCAATAGATTAGGATCGTCCCTCTGACTAGAGCCGATCCGCTCAATCAAAGTGGGTCTGATCGTCAAACTTGCTAACATTTCTGGATCCAATTCGCACTTTGGTCTGAAATCAAACCCCGCGATAAACTCCAGTTGCTTCCATTCAAGGAACATAGCCCCTAAGCTGGCATGCCTTCTACTCAATGCATCAGCCACCGCATTGCCCTTTCCTGGTGTGTATGCGATGTCAAAATCATAGGAAGCTAAGAACTCTAACCATCTCTGCTGACGGAGATTTAAATCCTTCTGGGAGAATAGATACTTCAACGACTTATGATCTGTGAACAGCTCAAATCTTTCTCCCAAGAGATAGTGTTTCCACATCTTTAACGCGAACACGATCGCTGCCAATTCTAAATCATGGGTAGGGTATCTTCTCTCGTGTGGTTTCAATTGCCGACTTGCGTAAGCTACAACCCTACCGCCTTGCATCAATACAGCACCCAGTCCGGTACCACAGGCATCCGTGTATACCGTCATCTCTTCATCCCCCTTAGGAATGACTAACACTGGTACGCTTGTCAACTTGTCCTTTAGACTTTTGAATGCATTCTCGCACCTTTCATCCCAGACAAAAGCTTGATTCTTCCTGGTCAACTGGGTCAATGGTGCTGCTATCTTAGAGAAATTTTGGATAAACTTACGATAATACCCCGCTAACCCCAAGAAACTTCTTACATCTATTGCATTCTTGGGCGTAGGCCAATCCTGTACCGTAGCCACCTTCGCCGGGTCCACGGCAATACCATTCTCTGATACAACATGTCCCAAGAACCTCACTTCCCTCTTCCAGAAGTGACACTTAGAAAACTTTGCTTTCAATTGGTGTTTTCTCAACACCTCCATCACTACTCTTAAATGTCTCTTGTGTTCTTCCTCCGTCCTCGAATAGACCAAAATATCATCAACGAACACAAGGACAAACTTATTCAACTGATCTCTGAATACCCTATTCATAAGATCCACAAAATATGCTGGGGCATTGGTCAGCCCGAATGGCATGACCAACCACTCATAAAACCCAGACGGCGTCCGAAATGCCGTTTTAGCTATACTCTCAGCTTCCACTCTAAGCTGATGAAAACCTGTCGCGAGATCCAACTGAGAAAATACTCTCGCGCCACTCAACTGATCGAACAAATCATCTATCCGCGGTAGAGGATACTTGTTCTTCCTCGTCACTTTATTCAACTCGCGGTAGTCTACACACAAACGAAGGGAACCATCCGCCTTGGTAGCAAACACAACTGGTGCTCCCCATTCAGAAACACTCCTTCTGATAAATCCCTTCTTCAAAAGATCGCTGACTTGCACCTCGAGCTCTCGCTGCTCTCTTGGTGCCATACGACGAAGTGGCATCACTATAGGTCTGGCATCTTTTACCAAATCAATACGGAACTCAATCTCTCGGTGTGGTGGGAGTCCGGTCACTTCTTCGAAAACATCCGGATACTGGCCAACCACGGGCAAACCTGACAACTCACTATGCGGAATGTCGAGGGAGTTTAGAAAACTAGCCAATACCCCCTTACTGGGTAGACCACCAAACACTATCCTCCGTCCATCATCCGCTCTAGCTGTCACCAACAAGCCCTCACAGTCTACCACCACCCCGTATCTTTGGAGCCAATCTACTCCCAAAATAATGCCAAACCCAGTAAAGCCCAAAACAAAGCAATCACAAACAAACATGCATCCATGACTCGATAAGACCACATTACGACAAATCATGCTAAGGCTAGTCGAACCACCAATCGGGTTCGTCACTACTAAAGGTCTATCGACAATCTCGGGCTCCAATCCCAATCTATCTACCAGGTCACTAGATATGAAAGAACTGGAAGCTCCGGTGTCAAACAAAACTCTAACAGGAACATCATAAACAGAAAGCATACCTTGAATGACGACATTCTTTCCCTTCTCCGCCGCTGTTGGGGCATTCGACGAAGAAGGAATAGCATTAAGAGCGTAGGCTTTCACCATTTGCTTTTCCTTAGGGGGCTGTGGACACTTGTCCTTGTGATGTCCCATTTGGCCACAGTTGAAGCACTTCCTATCCGCTGGCTTGGCCCGACAATTACTAGCATAATGGCCCTTCTTACCACAGCTGAAGCACTCAACATCTTGCTTATTCTTTTTCTTCTGGCCATCCTTAGCTTGGTTCTGCTTTCTCTTATTCTGGGAACCACCCTTACCTCCACCACTTGCTTGTGGCTTTGGCTCATCGGCTGATGCAACCTCAGTCTTCGGCTTAGGGTAGAGACTTTCTGATCTTAATGCTTTCCCCACAATCGATTCAAACGTCTCATCGATGTGGTTAATAAGTTTTTCCCCCAAGTACTGATCCAAACCAGTTATGAATTTCTCATTCTTTTTCTCGGCAGTATCAATAAGAGATAACCCATATTTTGACAAAGTGTCAAATTCAGCAATATACTCCGAGACAGCTCTGCCATTCTGCTTGAGCTCCAAGAACTTCTTAAACAACATTGACTTCTGAGCAGCTGGAATGAACTTCTCACTAAAGCGAGCCTTAAACTGCTCCCAAGTAATCTGGTCTTCGGGAGTAGCTGCCTTTATAGCATTCCACCAATTCATTGCCCGCCCTTGCAGCTGACGGGACACTAGCTTTCTCTTCATTGCATCCTCGATACCCAAATCCTCGAAGATACGTTCGCAACTATCCAACCAATCTTGAACATCCGTGGCCGACTCCGTTCCGTGAAACGACTTCCCACCAAGGCTAGTATAATCCTTATTCAGCTTGGCGAAGTCGACCCTCGGCGCCTGCACTATTGGACCACCACCATTTCCACCATTGGGAGCTGCCCTCTGTACATCTCTAAGCATCTCTCTCATGAGGTCGGTAAACATCGTCCTCATGTCAGCAGCATTCCCATTATTGGCTCCCCTACCAGCACCTCTAGTATCTCGGCTCATCGTCAATCTGAAAAAGGAAACGATTAACGACTCCATAGTGGTGCTAGTGCAGTACGACTTCATCCTTATACTAGTAATAGTATATATATATATATATAGCTTTTAAAAACCAAAGTAATCACAAATACGCTCTCTCGTATACGCATATTATCTCTCCCTGATAGCTTCCCTAGGTTAACTACGCAACCTAGAGCTCTGATACCAAGTGTGACGGCCCGCCCTGCACCAGCCTGCATTTCCTCCGAAAGTGCGCTGTACATATGCCCGACTAGTACAGGACGGACGTCAAGAGAAAGGAAAGAAGAGAATGAACAAATCAAGAGACCTGTAGAATGTCTCACAGCGCATGGAATAAAATATAATAATAACATACTTGACACAAAACAGGCGAGACAGTGCATAAGCTGATAACTAAAATCAACATCAATCATCAAAGCAGTGGAAATCCAAATACAGCTTATTACAATTTTCCAAATTTACTGTCTCTAAACAAAAGAAAGCTGAAGTAGAAGATACACCAACAATGCCCAAGCAGTGATCTTCAACAACACAGGGAGAATACTATATATATTACGTGGAAGCCTCCTGCTCGTCTCCGGATCATCTACCCGTGCATCACCAGCTAACCTGTCTCTAGTCTGCTCGTGTGAGCACCCAGAGTAATAAGAGGAGACATAAAACTCTGGGTCAGACATAAAGCCTGGTATGAGCGATAAGCATCTAAACAGAGTAATAACAGGTATACTAAACCATACCTGAACCTGGACCTGCAACCAAAGAGTTAGTACCACATACCGTACAATGCTCTAAGGTGCCATAATAAATAGTGTAAGAATACGGGGGTGGGGTGTGCATGTCACAATGATAGCAAGCAAATCATCCATAGCAACCATCCTCACATCTCTCATTCAGTGCGTAAAGCATACGACATCTACCACTTTGGAACACTAGACAAATTGAGGTAACGACGAATCCCGACTTGTAGAAACCCTGCCGTGACCAAGCCAAACACTTGGAGTCATGACCAAACATTTCAATGACCCACTTCATTGGTCGTAGCCCTTGGTTCTACCGATGCCATAATGGCCCTGAACCCGCCTTCGTACCTCCTACCATAGTGGTCCAAAGCTATAGACGTCGATAACCCCTTAGCACGCGTCCCGCAGCAAAGCCCAACCATGAAGCGAACTCGTTGATTCCCATCTGAATCTTGAGCTCTAACTTCTCATCTGGACTTCCTTTGCATCTCGGGTTTGGTCGAATGGGAGTTGGTCCTCAGAAGAGTCATCACGAAGTAGTAAAAGTACACGTCTGGTTCCCCATGCTCGGTTCGGTTCGGATACGTTCCCCGGTTCGGCTCGGAGTGCCACCATCCTCTGGGTTCGGGTCCTTCTCCCTCATGCGGTTCGGTTCGGAGCTCTCCCTCATGCGGTTCGGTTCGGAGTTCTCCCTCATGCGGTTCGGTTCGGAGCTCTGAAGCGGTTCGGTTCGGATACCCCATGGCTTGAGTGTCTCCGTCTCCGTCTCGTCAGCATCAGTTCGGTTCGTGTATTGCTCTCGATTCGGTTCGGAATATGGTATCCATGCTCCTCTTTCTTCCACTTCAGTCCTCCTTGTTCCTTCTGATCCCACGCTACGCCCCTCCGATCCGACCAGGCCTTCCTTGTTGCCTCTTCACGTCATGCTCCAGAAAGTACCACGCCCCGGTCCGGTTCGGATATGTCCGATCCGATCCCCTACCCGATCCGATCCGGTTAGATACCCTGCAGCTTTCTGCAACTTTCCAGCAACTGTTTATACGCCTCTCGACGGCGTTTTCGACCAATCTAACTATTGGGATCAATCACAAAGCATACCAAAGAGTCATAGCAACATATAACAGCAACCGCAAGCAACAAACAACAATTTAAATGAATCATAATGGATCAAAAGTGGCCAAAACCTCACATTTTCCTATAATCCCTCTTAATCATGTTTAAGCATACGATTAGCAAAACACATCGAAATTAACCCAAATTTCTAACAGAGCCTTAAAACATTATTTTAGAATTTTAAGAATTTTTCCAGAATTTATTTACGTATAAATTCGCTAATCTTCACTAATTACCCTTAATCACCGTAATTAGTGCAAAAACTATGCAAATCACTCACCTTTGCCACAACTAGAACCCCTAAACTGAAATATGCTCTGATTTGGCGCTGTTCCCAATCTTATACAGCAGCTCCAACCTTGCTTTGGTGCTTTTTCTTCTTAATTTACTGTTTGCTAAGCCTAATCTTCAATTAGAAGGTGATTTTTGGGTGTTTTAGAGAGATTCAGAGAGTGGAGGCCATGACTAGGTTAAGAGGAATGAAAGTGGCGGCTCAAAACTGAAATGGAAGTGATAACCTAACCCTAATCAGTCCTCCTATACCTCTAAACCCGAAATTCCCCTGTGGGCCTAGCTGCTAATCACCCAGTTAAGCCCAATTAAGCTGTTTTTCACCATCTGAAACTTGTTTCAGCCATATCTCCCAAACGGTAAGTCCGTTTGGCTAATGTGACCACTCTACGGAAAGAGAAACCATCATCCGAAGCCAATGGAAGTGGTTTCAGGTCAAAATTCCTTTCCAGTCAAAAGTTATGGCCAAAACAGTGCCAACTAGGGGTAAAATGGTCATTTAAAAATCGGGAAAAATCATGAACATGGGAAATGACCCCAATAGTCGTCTTCCAAAGTTACATGACCATACGACTTTGTATGTGAAAGAAATAAATATTCTACGATCCTATGATGCGTAGACTACGGGTCGTTACAGGTCCTATGCAATCACTTCATTCCATTCGGAATTTTTTTTTCTATATTTATATTTTAACTGACTAACCAGTTATCGATAGGGGTAGTCGACAGCAAATATTCACCCAAAACCATGCAATATTTTTCTGTTATTACAGAACAGGGCATGGCAACAAAAAAGCATGCTTGGGCTCAAAATACTATGGATTGCCTTCAAAGGACGCGCATTAATCCAAAGAAGGCCTGGTGGCCCAACATATGCCTAAAAACAAGTAGCCACTACTATGGCATAAACTGACATTAAACTAAACTAACAAAGTTGGGATCCAGGTTCAACTGCAAAACGTTGAGATCGCCCATCCAGCTTAATCTTAGCAAATCCTGCCCAGATCCTAGAAGTCTAAAACTCCGACCTGGAAGCAGAGATACTAATGTCTAGAAAACTGGTCCTCTAGAGTAGCCTGTGTCCGGCCCATTGTCGAAAAAAATTCCAATTCATTACACTAGAGAATACCCATTCCATACATTAGGTGTATGTTCCGATCCACCCCTATAAAGTAGCAAAAACATATATGATCCAACAGTCTATGTATACCAATAAAACGATAATTTCGGAGCTTACAATTTTCCATAAAATAAATTTTATAAACTCCGAGGGGCAAATGTTATCCACTAAAAATCATACGTATACTGTTGGATCAAATTCAAATCTGGAATTAACAGATCGGGCAATACATTCAATGTGCATGGGTCGGTCAATCTCAGTGTACATGGGTCGATCAGTTCAATTCAATTCTAGTCGGTCGGTCACATTGTACACAACGGGTCGGTCGGTCGCAATGCGCTGAATGGGTCGGTCTGTTACAATGGGTCGGCCTCGGCTATATGGGTCAGTCTGAGCGGATCGGTCAGAATTAATAGATTGGGTCGGCCAGTTGCAAGGCGTCAGGTCGGCCAATATTAATGGACTGGGTCAGTCATCCCCAAAACACTGGATCATTCAGTAACGAAGAACTGGATCGGACAGTTGATCATAATGGATCGGTCGCAACTTTGTGGATTGATCGCAACATTGGATCGGTCTGTATAGAACGACATCACTTCATTTGCTAACCGGTTAGACACGCAAATTATATGGGCTAATTTTGTGATGCAATGTAATGGCACTTTTGTGATGCATGAAGTCCACGCCACATGGACTAGTAGGAAAGTAGCAAGAAGTGTGGTTGGCATATGAATTAGAAGAACACTACATGGATTATAATGCATATTGGCATAATGTTGTGTATTATGTGACAGACGCACATACATCAAGGCAAAATTGGCACCAATACACTTAATGTGGTGGACTAAACATATGAGAAAGCATGAATCAAGGTGGCAATATCACCATTCTAGAAACATCTTTGGGTCGGTTCTATCAAAGTCTTTCACGTGAACCATGCAAATACCAGAAAGCAGAGTAACAGATGCATGTAGACACGTGGAAGCACATTATACGGATCAACAACTGATATTTGGGTCGGTCTTCAAATAACGCGGAGGCACACTGGTAATAAAAATAAGGTGGCGGCTTCTTCTAAGACACATGGACCGGGCACTAAAGTGTTAAAATGGATCGGCCACGAAAGTAATGCGAACTGGGCAAATGAATCAGCCTCAAGTGAAAAAGGCGGAGGCACTTATGCAAATAAGGGTCGGGCATTGTCAAGATCTGGGTCGGTGCATTCAAAAATGCATGGGTTGGTACACAACAGAGAAATGGATCGGTCATGTCTAGATAAAATGGATCGGCCTTATAGATTAAATGGATCGGTGCTTTAGCAATACAGTGGATCGGTGCATTGTATGAGAATGGGTCGGTCATTATCAAATCCAGTGGCAGAACTGTAATTTATGGAATGTGCCAGTTGTATACAACTGTAAAGTGGACCAGCGGCATTTTTACAAATAGTTTTTAGCCCGATCCAAATTTGGCCGATCCAAACTTTGTACCCCATAATTACAAAACTGCCACTACTCTCAAACTTCTTCAATAAATAGCCCCTTGCTCCGCAATTCAAGGGGGGATTCCACAACCGCGAAGGGCTGCCAAAATCATTCCTCAACCATTCTAAAGCTTCTAATAACTTCATTAATGGCCACCAAACTTCTCTCCTTCTTCCTCCAACATGAAATGGATCTTATCTTCTCCGTGCACCATTAATTCACACTCCGAACTACTCTAAGTGTTCTCCAATCACCATTGCTCTTCTTCAATGCACGGATCTAACCTCATTTTCATGATGGAACCAAGGAAAAGTATATAATTATGCAATCCAATCCATTCCTTCCTGAATCTAAGCGAGATCAAAAGTGTAAAGAGAGCCAAAAATGGAGAATTATCACAAAAGTGGTCAAGTGTAATTAATGCGATGTATGAGATGATAAAATTTGCAATTCTCTCCATAATGATGAAGAATGATTGAAAAGTGGACATAGATTCACACTGAATCGAACCACTATAAAAATCCCATGTCCTTTACTTGTTTTTCTCCATTTCTTTTGCGATTGCAGCCCTTTTAATTTCTAACCATAAGTGGTGAAGTGCACATTTGCACCATTGGTGTTCGAGTCGTTATTTTTGATTCAAACATAAATGAATTCTATTATTATTAATATATGAATAATTGGTGCGAATATTACTTTCTGGGATTTAAAACACAACCATCTATTATAGTTGTAATAAACTATATTACAACTATCAGAAATAGTTGTAAAATTATGAAATCACAACAGTGCATAATAGTTATAGTAACTATTACTACAATTGTAATAGGATATATGATAACAATTAGTTGCAATGTCAGCACAAAGTTGTAAAAGATTTAAGTCTATTCTAATTTCTTATTATTCGATGGTATAATCACCTTCATAAAAAGTCATTTAATATTGTTTTACAACATTACAATATGGTGATTCTATTGTAGTGATCTGAATATATAAAACTACACATTAACAAATGTACCCTTTTATTTCAACATTTGCATAGTGAGTAATATTATTTTTATAATACCGGAATATAATCTTAAGCTTCATCTTTACTACTGAGCCACACAGAATCTTTATCATGTAGCCTAAAGCTCGTGCGTTGATAAGCATGCACATCTATCCTAAAATAACGAACTATTGTAACAAACATTATAATTTTTTTACTTTATTTATTAGAAAACCACCATTATTTCCATATTCTACGAATGATTCAGAAATGTTAAATCCTAAATGTCACAGCTAATGGATATGCACTCACTTTGAACAAGAAATATCTTATTGAATCATATGTGATAATATACTAGTCATTACAACTCAAAACTACCATAGTACTCTATCAACTACTATATGAATATAATAGCACCACTAACCATCGCCATAGACTCTATCTCATCTGATGCTTAATTACTGTACATTTTGATAGAGTTAGAGATATGTCCTTGCTATAAATATGTAATATACTAACACTTTATTGTTAAAACCCCACCAAAACCTTATAGATTCCCTACTATAACATACGACGCTTTTAGACCTCTATACTTTCTAAATTTAATGTTAATAAATAGTGGACCTGCTTTAAACCTCACGTTGTACCTATTAAATCAAGACATATTAACACATGCTTTAGAAAAATTATTGTAAAAATGTTGATTTATTACTTCTTTATTAAACCTAATCAAAAATTAAGATAAAACCCAAACTACATGTCTTCGATGATCAATATAAGATAGGAATCTATAGTGGCTACTGAATCTATATTACATAAACCATGGTATTATTTTGTGTTGTTATATAAGATTAAATAATATTTTTTTATTTTATGCAAATGATGTGAGAAATGAAAATAAATTAACATTAAATATTTTTTTTTTACTTATAATGATTTGTAACGTCCCACATTTTTATCAGTTTGTATTTGAATATTAAAATCAGTTTAAATATTGAATTCGTAATATAAGTGGATTTATATATTAATTAAAGCGGAGTAGAACGTATAAAAATACATATTAAATATAATCGAGCCCGTAATATTGCTGCATTTCATAATTTAACATTTTGAACTTCAACTGAGCATACCAGACCCGTTATTAATCGGATTTCTGAGAACCAAGAAACGTTGGAATCTGTTGAACTGTATTTCTCTGACGGAAGTGGAAAATCGATATTTCGTGTTATGGATTACAAGTTATGTCCAAATCAAATATTCAGAAAGTCGCTATGAAATCGTATATGGACCATAACGGTTATTTAAATATATTTAAATATTGGGTTCGAATGTGGCCAAGATTCTTTTGAGACGTAGTTATAATTAAATTTTTAGAATTTTACTGTAATTTTTAATTAATTAAATATGCAACTTTTTGATTGGAGTATTTTGCATCCTATATCATTATTTTCGGGTTTCACAATATGAGCTAACCTACCGATATTATTATATTTTTGGGATCGTGGCACCTCGCTGGACACGACTGTATTCTTATTTCTGTCTGTAGTGGCCGGGACATGAACATGATTTTGCGTAACGTGGTACACTAGAATACACGCATTAGTGCACGAAAAAGACAATGCCTATTTCCCTACTGTAATAAAGCCCCATACCCTATAGCCTGCATCCTACCAAGAAGCTACCAAACCTGATGATATCAAAGATATTTGATTTACAGGGAATGTGATTTGCAAAAGCCATGTGAGGCACGGTAAGGCTTCATTCGCAAGCCACTGTAATCCTTCTTACTGAAGCAACACAAACCATACCTCTCCAGTGTTCTTTCATTTATTTTGTACGCCACCATAGGTCGAAAAGCATTGTTAAAGCATGACTACGTTGAAAAGGAAGCCTACCCTATACCATTTGATTTATACCTTGATCTTATCCTCCTCCCTTCTTCTTTATAACAGCTACTCACTTCTTCTTTTCGGAGATCATCACCACTAGTTTAAATGGCTTCAGATAAATAAAATCTTCCATTTTAAATCTTAAAATAATTTTATTTCAATTTCTACTTTTCACGAAAGCAAGAAAAAATTATAGAAAGCCAAATGAACGGGAGCTAGCTGGTGCATGCGAATACCATTGCAGAGCTCGGAAACTTCTCAGCAGCCAAGTGGAAACCGCCGGTTACAAACAGGTGAAAGTGCACAGTTTGGAGCAGCTTGCGTTTTAGTCTGGAGAAGATGAAATAGGATTATGTTGTGGGTGGAAATGTGAAACGTGGAGCCTGTGTTGTGGAGAGGGGGGAAGGCTTGTGTTTGCATGGAAATGTTTGTAAAGATGGGTGCGTGTAATGTAAATGAAGTGTACGTGAGGGATTTAAAGTCGCGAGTGGAGTGGTTTGCATGTGTAGTAGGTGGCGTAAGGGTACGCAAGTGTGTGTGGATTAGCAGTGATTCACGCATGGAACTTACATGGCATTTTCTATTTGAATTTGCATGGAAACAGAGTCTTGTTCATGGCGTTATGGCAAGGGGTCTAGGAACATTGTGAGAGTGTAGTATGGTAAGAAGTCAGGTACGGTTTGAATGAAGCTCACATGGGAATATATTGCATGTTTACTGGAGTATGTTTACCGAAGTGTGGAAGTGGAGTTTTTTCAAGGTCTATAGAAAGCTAAGTTGACCGATGCAGTTGGGGTCTTGCACGGTGGAGGCCATTGGGCGTTTGCAGCTGGTACTGAAATGCATGACTGTGGTTACTCTGGCCATCTCCACTGACATGAAGGCGCGTATTTGCATATATGTGTGGAGGTAGGAGTGTAACAGGAGAGAGAAACCATGGGGGAGTTGGCGTTAGTTCTGAAATTTTAAAAAAGGTGTGCACGTGAATGTTTGTGCGGACGTGAGCAAGAAATGAGGGTAGTGACAAGGGGAGCACGGGGGTCTGAGCGTCGCTCAGTTGGGTGAGGTAGACGGTGGTTATCAGTGGAGTGGGGAAGGTTTCCAGCTAAAGAGTTTCGCACATATTAAACTGTAGCATTAGGTATCAGGTCATGAAGTCGCGATCAAAGGGGAAGGTGCAAGTCGGGTTTGAAGGCGCTCAGGTGGTGGAGGTTCCGACGTGGAGATGGTCGACGGTCTCAGATGTGGAATTAGTGGTTGATGGAGGAAGCGTCGCCTTAAGGAAGCATGGATATTAAGGACCTGATGCATGTAATGTTGTTGGACGAAATACTATGAGAAACGGATCAGTAAGAACCACATGAAACCGGTCTAGAGCAATGTGGAACACACTGCAACTTACGGGAAAATAAAACGTCAGATTCAAAGCAACCAACACAAATCGTTATTTAACGGTTAACGCGCAATGGTGAGTAAACTCACTAACTATGATCTTTTTATAATATTATAATCATTATTTAATATTTATAAATAGTGGTTAAATGATGCATGATTGTTGTTTGGATGAATTGGTTGAAATAATTATATTTGTTGTTTTCATATATTGCATTATCTGATGTGATAGATATTCTGTTATTTATTGTTGTTTGTTGGGGATATGGAGTTACACTGGCTCTGAAATAACTGGTATTTAAATACCATAAATTATATTTGGTGGGATCGCAAATGAATTTGGGATTTTGGGAAAGGAAAAAACTTTTTTCTAAATGGAAATTGAATTGGAATATAATAGCTTGTTTTATTTATACGAGAAAGAACATTTTGGTTTATAAACGAAGTTTATAAATAAGATAAAATAATTATTATTAAATAATTCGGAAGTGGAAATTCAAGAATGGAAAATAAAAGAGAAGTGGGAAGAAAACGATAGATTTTATTTTGTTCGAAATAGGAATAAAATAAATCCAAATAGATCTATAATTTCAATTCGATTGTATCGAATTGTGTAATCTATTATTATAAATTGTATAGTATATAATTAAGATATTGATAGGATAGTTAATATTTGGTTTTAAACCAATAAATTATAATAGAGTACGAAATCAATATTTAGTTATAAACTTAATATTGATTTAATAAGAACCGGACTTAGAAACAGAGTTTATCAAATGAAATGGGAATACGGCAGCGTATTGCATTAGTTATAAAGGAAAATAGGGCAGCGTATTGCAGTAGTTATAAAGGAGAATATAGCAGCGTATTGTAATAGTTATAAAGGGGAATATAGCAACATATTGTAATAGTTATAAAGGGGAATATAACAGCATATTGCAATAGTTATAAAGGGGAATATAGCAGCATATTTCATTAGTTATAAAGGGAAATAAAGAAGAGTTTATAAAAATATGGGAAACTAGAAAGTTAATATTAAATAAAGGGGCCAGTGTTTGTGTGATGTTTGGTTGTACATTTAAATGGATGTTTGTTTTTACTTCGATAGTTAAATAACCGACTATCGAAGTGTTTTGACCATCGTTGTCAATACGGAGAGACTGGTTGGATTTATTAGCCGAAAACCACTCCGTATAGGCATAAGCGCTGCGAATTAGATTATGCTGAAGATAATTGAAGACGGAGTAAATTTCAAGGGTCGTCCTATTCCAGAATGGTGCTTTCTGTTTGTCCAGTCCCAGGACAACTTGTATGGACGAGCGTCTGATAGAGTATACCTAACAAATCACGTATGGATGATCTTTTAAAGGTATTATGTCTGGTGGCAGAGGAATTCATTCCTCTTAGCTTTTATACCCGTGATATTTTTGGAAATCGATTAGTGAATTAATGGGTTTGACAATGTGGCATTCAAAGTGAATGGTGGTCAGATGTCTTGAAGATAGACGTAACCTCTAGCCTCACAACTAGGATGTAACAAAAGTTGGGCTAAGCAGCATGGCTAGTTGGGTCATACCCAAGCAGGGTGTATTGTCACCGATTTAGAGAAAATTCATATTTGTTCTTCTTTTCGACTCTATATCTTCGGATGATGGTTGTATGGCCAACAACCGTGGGTGACAATATATTCACTACACTCAAGCTAAATGATTGGGTGGTCATGTGTGGCCGGGTTGCAAGACGTTCTTGTTGAACCCAGGTGTATACCCTCTAGAGTACACTGATCGGTAAGTGCTCCCATACCTTGTTTGTTGGAATCCAATCTCCAATAAGCGCCCTGCTGTTTATGATTTTATACTATATATATATATATATATATGGAGATTAAGATGCAAGCGTTCTACTATTTGGTTATTTATATTGATTAGACATTATTATAATATCACCGGATTTTAATATCAAAGTGGTTTGGGTTATAGTAAGGTAAAAACCGTCCATGTTTATGTGTGGGCTGGTCTTACTATTATCCTTTTGGTTTCAAAGGGATTTTCAAAGTTAAACCGTATGGTTGGAATTTACTCACACCGGTTCCATGAATGACCCAGAGTTTATTTTGTCTGTTTTCCCTAAACTCTTGGGTGCCCAAATTTGTACGGGCAGTCAAGTGTTTCAGGCTTTGCAGATTCACTTGGAGGAGTTGGAAGCAGAAGGCTTCACCATTAGTTAGTTAGAGATTATTTCCGCTGTAACATATATGAGTTGTACTCTGATATGGTATGTATGTACAAATTCAGTTTGTGTATTTCAAAGTTATGTGATAATACAAGTTATTCGTTCCGTTGTGAGATTCGTGTTTACTCTGATTCTGATGTTCTTCTTCTTCTTCTTCTATTTTATTAGTTCTATCTTTTCTGTCTCATCCTCTAATTTCTTTCTATTAATGATCTGAATTTTCATGCACTTTGGGTTGAATGTGTAGGAAATTAGTTAGCTCAAATTGGTACGGTTTTCAGGCCATCACATTTGTTATTAGAGTGAGGTTCAAGTATTACATTGGCTCTGTGGCATAACTCAATAGAGATAGGGTTAGTAATACCCTAGATTGAGTATGAGTGTATATATATGAGCGTGTATTTGTAAATTAATATAAAAACTGTTTTATATTGTGTTGACTGGTCAGTCGAATGGTTTATGAATTCTGGTCGAAACAGTAATGCAAACTATGTCGGTAGGTGTTTCTAAACTCTTGAACAGAGTAATTTGACATAATATTGTTTTGAAGGATGGGTAAATAAAATAATTTTACCCAAAATATATTTTGATATAAAAAGGAGTATATATCTTGAGATTATTATAGTGTTGATCGCTATTATGATCAAATAAGATTTATAATTGAGTTGGTTATATAAATAACCAATCAAAACATTATATAAGTATAATATGCAAAATCAGTTGAACTAAAACTGAACTTAAAGCCAGAATTGAAATAAAACTCTAAAAACTTGGAAAGAAGTTGTAAATGAATTTTGAATTGAATATATGGAAAATTTAAAATCCTGGGAAATTTTGGAAATGTTTTCCAAACAGAATGAAAGATATTTTGAAGTAATTTCAAAATGAAAGTGTTTCAAAATAATTTTTGAAAATAATATAGTATTGAACTCACTTTGATAGTTGGAAAATTAATTCCGAGGATGATCGCGACATCATCAGTGTTCATTTTCGAGTTTCTAATTGACGGATTACTACCAAAGATTTTGTTTTTGAATCATTTGAGAAAACAAGTTATCAAAAATTCAAATGTTTTGAATTGTCATCATTATATGTAATTTCATACTGATTTGAAATAAAACCCAGGGATTTGAATTCTGAAATCTCAATTTAAATTGTGAAGTTAAAAAGTTAGAAATGATAAAAAAATAAAAAAAATAATGCTTAACTTAAACTAAGTTATTTAAAAATTGGAACTGAATTGAAGTCAATTAAGTGGAAAATCGTAATGGAATAGGATTCAACTTGGCAAAGTGGTTGAAATTTTGAATTAAGATTTGGAATGGAACCAAACTTGGTTGTGAAATTTGATTATTGAGTAAAAATTTGGAATTGGAATTGAAATTGGAGTTTGAAATGAAGTTGCTTGGATGTAAGAAAAATTATTGGTTATGGATGAACTGACTGGAGATCAGTTGGAAATGCTTTTATGTATGCTGACTGGATTACAAATGGAAGCGATAGAGTGGGATGCCTAACAAAAAGGTACACGTTTATATTATATTGGGTATGAGATTTATGAGCTATCCTTGGAAAGCCGCTTGGCTGCTTGAATTTCTTTTGGATTGGAGAGGCCCAGAGAGGCGAATTGTAGTTGTGCCGATTGAGCCGTGCAGAGGAGATGCTGACAAAATTTCTAGAAAATTTAAGATGTTAGAAAGTTTTCAAAATTTTGAAAATATTCGTTAATAAGAAGGAATTAATATCTTAATTAATTGATTCAGTTGAACCTGAATAATACATATGATTTTTTAACGAAATTGGTAGGGAATATAGCATTTCCCTACTTTGGTAATTTCAGGGATGAAATTCTTTTAAGGGGGAAGGAATGTAACGTCCTGCATTTTTATCAGTTTGTATTTGAATATTAAAATCAGTTTAAATATTGAATTCGTAATATAAGTGGATTTATATATTAATTAAAGCGGAGTTGTATGTATAAAAATATATATTAAATATAATCGAGCCCGTAATATCGCTGCAGTTTGTAATTTAACGTTCTGAACTTCAACTGAGCATACCGGACACGTTATTAATCGGATTTCTGCGAAACAAGAAACGTTGGAATCTGTTGAACTGTATTTCTCTAACGGAAGTGGAAAATCGAGATTTCATATTATGGATTACAAGTTATGTCCAAATCAAATATTCAGAAAGTCGCTATGAAATCATATATGGACCATAACGGTTATTTAAATATATTTAAATATCGGATTCGAATGTGGAAAGGATTCTTTTGAGAAATAGTTATAATTAAATTTTTCGAATTTTACTATAATTTTTAATTAATTAAATACGCAACTTTTTATTTGGAGTATTTTGCACCCTATATCAATATTTTCGGGTTTCACAATATGAGTTTACCTACCAATATTATTATATTTTTGGGATCGTGGCACCTCGCTAAACACGACTGTATTCTTATTTCCGTCTGTAATGGCCTGGACATGAACATGATTTTGCATAACGCGGTACACTAGAATACACGCATTAATGCTCGAAAAAGACAATGCATATTTCCTTACTGTAATTAAAGCCCCATATCCTATAGCCTGTATCCTACCAAGAAGCTACCAAACCTGATGATATCAAAGATATTTGATTTACAGGGAATGTGATTTGCGAAAGCCATGTGAGGCACGGTAAGTCTTCATTCGCAAGCCACTGTAATCCTTCCTACTGAAACAACACAAACCATACCTCTCCAGTTTTCTTTCATTTCTTTCGTACACCACCGCAGGTCTAAAAGCATGGTTAAAGCATGACTACGTTGAAAAAGGAGGCCTACCCTATACCATTTGATTTATACCCTGATCTTATCCTCCTCCCTTCTTCTTTATAACAGCTACTCACTTCTTCTTTTCAGAGATCATCACCACAAGTTTAAACGGCTTCAGATAAATAAAATCTTCCATTTTAAATCTTAAAATAATTTTATTTCAATTTCTACTTTTCACGAAAGCAAGAAAAAATTATAGAAAGCCAAACGAAGATGGGAGCTAGCTGGTGCATGCGAATACCATTGCAGAGCTCGGAAACTTCTCAGCAGCTAAGGGGAAACCGCCGGTTACAAACAGGTGAAAGTGCACGGTTTGGAGCAGCTTGCGTTTTAACCTGGAGAAGATGAAACATGATTATGTTGTAGGTGGAAATGTGAAACGTGGAGCCTGCGTTCTGGAAAGGGGGAAGGCTTGTGTTTGCATGGGAATGTTTGTAAAGATGGGTGCGTGTAATGTAAACTAAGTGGACGTGAGGGATTTAAAGTCGCGAGTGGAGTGGTTTGCATGTGTAGTAGGTGGCGTAAGGGTACGCAAGTGTGTGTGGATTAGCAGCGATTCACGCATGGAACTTACATGGCATTTTCTGTTTGAATTTGCATGGAAATGGAGTCTTGTTCATGGCTTTATGGCAAGGGGTCTAGGAACATAGTGAGAGTGTAGTTTGGTAAGAAGTCAGGTACGGTCTAAATGGAGCTCACGTGGGAATATATTGCATGTTTACTAGAGTATAATTACCGAAGTGTGGAAGTGGAGTTTTTTTGAGGTCTGTAGAAAGCTAAGTTGAACGATGCAGTTGGGGTCTTGCACGGTGGAGGCCATTGGGCATTTGCAGCGGGTACTGAAATGCATGGCTGTGGTTACTCTGGCCATCTCCGCTGACGTGAAGGCACGTACTTGCATATATGTGTGGAGGTAGGAGTGTAACAGGAGAGAGAAACCACGGGGGAGTTGGCGTTAGTTCTGAGATTAAAAAAAAAGGTGTGCATGTGAATGTTTGTGCGGACGTGAGCAAGAAATGAGGGTAGTGACAAAGGGAGCACGGGGGTCTGAGCGTCGCTCAGTTGGGTGAGGTAGACGGGGGTTATCAATGGAGTGGGGAAGGTTTCTAGCTAATGAGTTTCACATATATTAAACTGTAGCAGTAGGTATTAGGTCATGAAGTCGTGATCAAAGGGGAAGGTGCAAGTCGGGTTTGATGGCGCTCAGGTGGTGGAGGTTCCGACGTGGAGATGGTCGACGGTCTTTGATTTGGAACTGGTGGTTGATGGAGTAAGCGTTGCCTTAAGGAAGCACGGGTATTAAGGATATGATGCGTGTAATGTTGTTGGAAGAAATACTATGAGGAACGGATCAGTAAGAACCACATGAAATCGGTCTGGAGCGATGTGGAACACGCTGCAACTTATGGGAAAATAAAACGTCAGATTCGAAGCAAACAACGCAAAATGTTATTTAACGGTTAACGTGCAAAGTTGAGTAAACTCACTAACTCTGATCTTTTTATAATATTATAATCATTATTTAATATTTATAAATAGTGGTCAAATGATGCGTGATGGTTGTTTGGATGAACTGCTAATGAATTGGTTGAAATAATTATATTTGTTGTTTTCATATATTGCATTATCTGATGTGATAGATAATCTGTTATTTATTGTTGTTTGTTGGGGATGTGGGGTTACACTAGGTCTGAAATAACTGGTATTTAAATACCATAAATTATATTTGGTGGGAATGCAAATGAATTTGGGATTTTGGGAAAGAAAAAATCTTTTTTTCTAAATGGAAATTGAATTAGAATATAATAGCTTGTTTTATTTATACAAGAACGAACATTTTGGTTTATAAACGGAGTTTATAAATAAGATAAAATAATTATTGTTAAATAATTCGAAAGTGGAAATTCAAGAATGAAAAATAAAAGAGAAGTGGGAAGAAAACGATAGATTTTATTATGTTCGAAATAGGAATAAAATAAATCCAAATAGATCTATAATTTCAATTCGACTGTATCGAATTATGTAATCTATTATTATAAATTGTATAGTGTATAATTAAGATATTGGTAGGATAGTTAATATTTGTTTCTAAACCAATAAATTATAATAGAGTATGAAATCAATATTTAGTTATAAACTTGATATTGATTTAATAAGAACCTGACTTAGAAACAGAGTTTATCAAGTGAATTGGGGATACGACAGCGTATTGCATTAGTTATAAAGGAAAATAGGGCAGCGTATTGCAGTAGTTATAAAGGAGAATATAATAGCGTATTGTAATAGTTATAAATGGGAATATAGCAGCATATTGCAATAGTTATATAGGGGAATATAGCAGCATATTGCAATAGATATAAAGGGGAATATAGCAGCGCATTGCATTAGTTATAAAGGGAAATAAAGAAGAGTTTATAAAAATATGGGAAACTAGAAAGTTAGTATTAAATAAAGGGGCCAGTGTTTGTGTGATGTTTGGTTGTACATTTGAATGGATGTTTGTTTTTACTTCGATAGTTAAATAACCGGTTATCGAAGTGTTTTGACCATCGTTGTCAATACAGAGAGACTAGTTGGATTTATTACCGAAAACCACTCCGTATAGGCATAAGCGATGCTAATTAGATTATGCTGAAGATAATTGAAGACGGAGTAAATTGCAAGGGTCGTCCTGTTCCAGAATGGTGCTTTCTGTTTGTCCAATCCCAGGACGACTTGTATGGACATGTGTATGACAGAGTATACCTAACAAATCACGTATGGTTGATCTTTTAAAGGTATTACGCCTGGTGGCGGAGGAATTCGTTCCTCTTAGCTTTTATACCCATGATATTTTTGGAAATCGATTAGTGAATTGACGGGTTTGACGATGTGGCATTCAAAGTGAATGGTGGTCAGATGTTCTGAAGATAAACGTAGCCTCTAGCCTCACAACCAGGAAGTAACAAAAGTTGGGTTATGCAGCATGGCTATTTGGGTCATACCCAAGCAGGGTGTATTGTCACCGATCTAGAGAAAATTCATATTTGTTCTTCATTCCAACTCTATATCTTCGGATGACGGTTGGATGGCCAACAACCGTGGTTGACAATATATTCGCTACACTCAAGCTAAATGAGTGGGCGGTCATGTGTGGCCGGGTTGCAAGACGTTCTTGTTGAACCCAGGTGTATACCCTCTAGAGTACACTAATCGGTAGGTGCTCCCATACCTTGTCTGTTGGAATCCAATCTCCAATAAGCGCCCTACGGTTTATGATTTTATACTATATATATATGGAGCATGAGATGCAAGCGTTCTGCTATTTGGTTATTTATATTGATTAGACATTATTATAATATCACTGGATTTTAATATCGTAGTGGTTTGGGTTATAGTAAGGTAAAAACCGTCCATGTTTATGTGTGGGCTGGTCTTACTATTATCCTTTTGGTTTCAACGGGATTTTCAAAGTTAAACCGTATGGTTGGAATTTACTCACACCAGTCCCATGACTAACCCATAACTTATTTTGTTTGTTTTCCTTAAACTCTTAGGTTCCCATATTTGTACGAGCAGTCAAGTCTTTCAGGCTTTGCAGATTCACTTGGAGGAGTTGGAAGCAGAAGGCTTCACCATTAGTTAGTTAGAGATTATTTTCGTTGTAACATATATGAGTTGTACTCTGATATGGTATGTATGCACAAATTCAGTTTGTGTATTTCAAAGTTATGTTATAATACATGTTATTCGATCCGTTGTGAGATTCATATTTACTCTGATTCTGATGTTCTTCTTCTATTCTATTAGTTTTATCTTTTCTATCTCATCCTCTAATTTCTTTCTATTAATGATCTGAATTTTCGTGCACTTTAAGTTGAATGTTTAGGAAATTAGTTAGGTCAAATTGGTACGGATTTTCAGGCCATTACATGATTCCTTTTGACATCCTCGTCTTCCAATGTATTCCTAATTTATCCCCAATAAATTTTTTGGTATCCCACCACCGCGATAGAATTACTAACCGCTTGAATTACACATGTTACATACATCTAATCCGTTAATCAATTTTTTTATAAATTAAAGATTTTTCATTCTTTTTTGTATTTGATGCAATGTGTTATATCAATAAATCAATGTGAATGGAAGTGTATTTATTGACACTAAAACTTAGCACAACTTCCAAATAGTTCAATGAAAGTTAAACTAAATAAATGAAAAATAAGGAATATAACTGTAGAAATGCTAAAGTAAGGGATAACAATCTATGTTGATTCGTCATAAGTTAACCTACGTTCGTTTTGGAAGTTTAATCACTTTATTGCTGAAATTTATTAAGTACAATGATTGGATCGGTAGGACTCCTTAATAAGATAGTACAAAGTAATAAGAGTTAAAAAAGAACCATATTTCGTCTGAAACAGGGCTATTTATAGTTGTAGTTTACGCTGGAAATTTCAAGATCTGAAATGAGGGGGAGTATACGAGCCCAAAGCCTAAAATATCAAATTAATTCGATCAGTACCGATCCCATTGTTTGGTTATTTTGGGGACCAGGATTCTTATACTACCTCTTTTTGGTGTTCTTCGTCTTCGATATTGATCTTGCTGGGACCGAGTTAGTAGAAGTGTGAGCCTCTGAAGTTTGGAGTAGTGAAGTTGGTTGAACTACGTATTTGCACTGATCCCTGTAGTGTGAGTTGTACTGATTCCGCTAAATGATGTTTTGGGGGTTGTGTTAAGTTGCTAAGTTGATATGCTAGGATTCATATTGATCCCTCTTCAGGGATCCCTATTGATCCCTATAGTTATTGATTGGGGAGTAATGGCCTTATGGTTTTATAGTGCTTGGACCACGTGTTTTTGGTAGTGGACTATACCGATCACATGTTTGCTGAAGTGATTGATCTATTCTTGGAGATGATTGATCCACGTACTTTAAGTGTTCATATGAGTTGATCGGACCATTTTTGAATGGGCTGGCGATGCCCAAGAGCGATTGATCCTAGTTAAACTAGCTCCTATACTTAAACTACTCAATGATCCTAACATTTAGGCTGAGCCTATACGGGTCCAGATTGTTTCTGATAGCCTCGCCAAAAGTCCAGGCAACACTTGCCTCTTAAAGTATATCTTCTCAGAACACAACGAGCTTTGAATCAAATCAAGTCTTAATATCCGGAATGATCTTCATGCTGCGCCCAATGAATGGTCGTGATCTTCCCTTTAAGTTATATATACCAAGAAATATGTCACTATCGAGTGGTTGTAAAGCTTTGTCAAATTTCAGTGGTATAAATGTATGATTCGACCATTGCCCGATGTTTTCATTTTCATTAGATTTTACCATTTGGGCTAGAAATTGCTTGAACTTGTTAGATAGTCATCTAATTTTGGTCGATTCAAGAAATTAACTGCTAGTCTCCGACTCTTGCCTACACCTGAGTGTAAGCAAATCGTTGCTAGTTAAGAGTCATGCACGGACTCACACGCTCGTACATGTTATTGTGCGATAAGCTCGGAGTTTGTAATAAAAGTATAATAATTTAAATGTATGTGTTTGGTTGTATACATCGATTTCCAAGTTTGATTAGATTAGAAAATCAAGCATGTACTTCAGAATTGTTCAAGTTTGTTTTATGTCGATGGTTGCTTGCTTGATGGTTTAGGATCACGCAAACGATCAGAGCTTTTAAAGTTAGTGTGCACAAACGTTTGTACATGCATATGTGTGTATCAATTATGAATATCGATCCCTCCTTACTCGTTTTTGATATAGGATCGGTATAGATCCTTATAGGGAATGATACTAATCCATATACTCAGAATTTTTTGTAAGATAACTTGGGTGTTGGACTGGGTTTCCTAATATAAATACTCCATTCTCCTCTCATTTCCTTTTCTCTGCTTATTTAAGTATACAATCATCTGACTTCGAGAAATTCTAATCCTCCCCATCACTTCGTTATTGACTGGCGTAGTTTGAGATCAACCACCTCCCCATAAGCGCCACCTCCCATTCATCAATTTCTTGTCATTGATCGTCAGTGGATTTCAAACAATTTATTCAGTGATTTACTTGAATCTTTTGGATTTCAAAACTTGGTGGTTGTTGTGGTTGTGACGACCGGTTAGAGGAGGAGAGGTGTTGCGTCAGTTGACATGGATGAATTCGCTATGGTGGTTGCGTGTAGGAGACACCATGAGTCAAAATGGGGAGATGAAAGATGGGGAAGAAAAACGGATAGAAGGAGGAGAAGCAAGAAGTAAAAGGGAAGAGGGACAAAGAGAAATTCGAATTTCAAGCTTTATATCCGAAGTATGGAATGATGGGGATTGGTGAAGCGAGATCCAAAGCATTGTCAAATTGGTAAGAGGAGTGGGGACCTACTTGAATCCATGTACTTGGTGAATAAAATTTGAATCCAAAGAAGGGAGGGTCAGCATTGGTAGGACACGAATACAAGGAGGAAGGGAGAGAAATTATCCTAAGTATGGGGATCTAAAAATTAAATTCTGATCTAGAAAATAGGAAAATTTTGGACTTGAATTTGAAATGTGGAATTCGGATCTTTTTATGAGCATATGCGGTCGAATTTGGAAGTTGGTTGAACTTGATCGATATTAACAACTTTAATATTCGACTTTGAAAAATCTGTCGTCGTTGTTGAATTATCGTCTCAGTCGACATCATATAAGACAAATTGAATGTTGTATCAAATCAACAATTCAAACATACATATATGACATAGCATAAAATTAGATTATGGACATATGACTGAATCATCATTTATGATGTCAACGTAATGATATGATTTGATCCAAGTGCCATGAAGATAGTTAGCGATGACGGTCATCAGCTATAAAATTGAATATTGTCATCGCATTCAAAGTGTTTACTCTATCTGCATGAGCACGCACAATCCTGCATGTTCCACATTAGTTTGCACTAACACGAAGGGCACATGTTTTATTACTCTAACTGTTACGACTATTTCATGAGTATAGTAAATTATGGAAATAAGAATCTCTAGACGAATTCAAGGCTTAGAAGATGGAAGCAGAGAATTGAATTTGTGTTCGGGCCACTCTACGGATGGTTTAAGCCCATTGACAACTAATCATACAACTTCTGAGGAATAAGGTCCCTTACAACGAGCGAGCCTGCCAAAGAAACATAATTAGAAGGAGAAACTCGAGGAGTCTCAGCCGATAGATTAGTCCGAGTAAGAGACGATTGTTGACGAAGAGCAGGTCGAGGAAAAGGGAGGGGTCTATAAGGGGCCGAAGATGTAGGTGACAACAAGGAAGGCGTTCCATTAGCATCGATCGTAATGGAGTACGTAGTTATTTTAGAGAATCCTCTAGATTTGATCACCTTTAGAATCAACACGGCTATGTTAGCGACAATTTACACGAGGTACGTAATACCTCCGAATGATGTTTGAGGTCCCAAACAAGGTGATATGGTACATGCACCTCTTTAATAATACACAATCTAGAATAGCTATATGTGTTACATTGGGTGTGTGCCTCATTCTTGCCTGTTCATATGAGATATGGTATTGTTAACCGGCATTTTGGTCCAGTTACCAGAAGTAGCCAGGCCAATATGACTCGGCCCATCACATGGTTCAACGGCCCAAAAGTGTTGCCAACATCTCAGGAATCAAGCTAAGACAGGGTCGCATAAGAGTAGTCGTCACGGCTTGCAAACTTCCCTCGAACAATACAAGTCACATATCAAATGAACGCACTTAGAACTGTGTGATCGAATAAAGCAAATCATTGTTCTAGCACTAGAATCCTCGAGTCGGGCCACTGGCAGAATGTTGCATCCCTCGGATGCGAGATTCATCGGCATTGAAGATCGCTTGCCTAGTGCACGGCGACCACCTCCAAAAGCTTACGTAACACACACCGATCGATTCCAGAATCTAGCCTTGGCTCAACCCATGCCTTGCATCCGAGCTTCGTACCCATGCCTCGCATCCATGCTTCGCATCCATGCCTCGCATCACCATGCTTTGCACCGATGCCTCGCATCATCATGCTTCGCACCCGTGCCTCGCTTCACCAAGGTTCGCATCCGTGCCTCGCACCACCATGCGTCGCATCACCACACCTTGCATTACCATGCCTCGCACAACCGTGCCTTACTTCACCATTCTTCACATGATTTATGTTGACACAGTTTTGGTCTAAGTTGTCACACGTCAGTAGCACCGTTACAAAACACAAAGAGATTCAATTGAAGTCGCGACCTAAACATAAAAGTGGCCCAAAACCCTTTTAGGCGACCTCTTTTGGGTCCGAAAACGTCAATTACAATGCGTCGCATAGTAAATCTTATAGCCTTCTAAGTTAGCTTCAGGTATAACTTTTGTTTGGCCCAAACGGCCTTATGGTTTGAAAGTTATGCCTATTTCTGTGAATGCGTGTCGAGCTCTTAAGATCAACGAATCAGCTCAACACAGCGAGCCTAGAATTCGACACGCAAGCCTCATCCCCGTTTCCTATCGAAAGGATACAAATTTTGTATCCCTTAGAGGGTTACAAAATTCGTATCACATATCTCCTTAAAGGGTACGAAATTCGTGTCCCACCTAGAACGATACGAATTTCTTATCCCCTAGAGGGATACGAAATTCGTATCTCATGTCGCCCAGGAGGGATACAAATTTCATATCTCTAGAGGGATACCAAATTCATATCCCCTATGAGGGATATGAATTTCCTATCCCCCATAGGGATACAAAATTCGTATCCCGTATCCCCTTGGAGGGATACAAATTTCGTATCCCCTAGAGGGATACCGAATTCGTATCTCTCAAGAAGGATAAGAATTTCGTATCCTTGAGAGGGATACGAATTTCCCCTGCCCTTCACAAAGGGAACCGAAATTTTGGTATGTAAACCCCATACCTTACCTACTCGACTACCAACTCCTATGAATACACCCTCTCTTCCAACACAAAAAAGGTTGGTTTAAGCTCTCCTCCAAGCTTTAATGGCTTCCTAAGAAGAAAATACTCTTCCCAAAGCCTCCTAAACACCATCCTTCATCATAAAAAGAAGAAGATACATATGCTTGGACTCATGATCATACTCACGAACGTTTGACAATACTTTTGGACATTAAACCACCTTTGAACTTATTGAAGCTCTCAAGCACCATTAATGGATTCCATATTCTTTCCCATGGACGTTGGACATAGCATGGACCAATAAAACGTTGCATACACGTTTTCCATCCACTTTCAGACATTTACACTAACCTTTACACTACCTTTGGATATATCTGGATCTCTCGAACATTGTTGATCAAGTCAACATTTTTTCCACTCAATGAAGAAGAATAAGGCCTCAGAACCTTCCAACTCTCCAGACTTCGGGCCTCCCTGACACATTCCAGGCCTCGGCAATTTCCGACACTCTCTAAATCCTGGAACCTCCCAACTCCGCTCCAACTCTCGGAACCTACCGACTCCGACCACCTTCCGACTCCTTCCGGACCTTGGCAACTCACGAGATCTTCCGGACCTTGGCAAGTCCCGACACCTTCCGGACCTCGACAACCCCCAACCCCTTTCGGACCTCGGCAACTCCCGACACCTTCCGGACCTCGGCAACTCCCGACACCTTCCGAACCTCGGCAACTCCCGACACCTTCCGAACCTCGGCAACTCCCGACACCTTCTGGACCACGGCAATTCCCGACTCATCCCGTACCTTGGAAACTCCTGACATCGCTCATACTTCGAATTTCCCGACTCAAACCGGACCTCGGAAACTCCTAATGACCTTAGAACCTCAAAACCTCCCAACCCATCTCGGACCTTGGAACTTCTCGGCATGCTTCGGACTTCGAAAACTCCTCGACTACTCCTAACCAGCAAGGAAGCTTGACAAAAAGGATTAATCGAACATCATTAATCATTGTAACTTCCTGTAACGATGTCTTCCATTGTACTTTTCTAAAAAGTGAAATAAAATAAGCAAAGTCTTCAAAGTGTACGTAGGTTCAGTCAGACCAAACCACTATAAATTACTGTATCCTTTACTTTCCCGCACATTATTACTACATGTTTCACATTTTTCCACTCTGGACATTTAGTCTCAAATTTTTGGAACTCTCGGGTGTTGACGACAATTTTAGATGTCAACAAGTATACTTTACGTGTTTTGATGCCAATGTAGCTTCATTTGGACAAATATGCCTTTCTGTTTGAAACCTACGTCTTATATGTGGAAAATCTAGGTATCAACCCGACATAGGAAGATATTAGATATCTCTACTTATTTAAATGCCATAGCATCTACCTATCGCTTGTGTATCATGAATCCCAATGAACATTCTGATCATCCTGGGGGCTTTGAATAAATTAACTAAAATGATTAACTATATGCATGATGCCCACAACACTTTGTAGGAGATAGCCATAAGGACGTAAATGCATCAAAATTTAAGCGTTGTATTTTCAAGTTAGTTGAGTAGTAATCTCTAGACTAACAGGAAATCTTATTTGAGCAAGTATTCCCTTGAATCAAAGAGATCATGTGTACTTGGACAGAATATTGACACTGAAGGATGTTAGGGAAGACTCTAATGATACTCAAACTCTGATCTTTGGTTATCTTCTCCATATTCTTGAATTTTTTCCAAAGGCTCATTCCATCGGTCACAGAGATGACGTTGATGCTGGGGCTGGCGAAGCAGGCATGCCACTTGTTGAGCATCCAGACTTATCGCCCAGTTGAAGAAAGGAAGTTGTAGCTCAAGAGGAAGAAGAGGATGTAGGCAGTAAAAAAGATCCAATAAGAGAAGATGATCTGCCACATGCTCCCATTTTAACTCCATTGATATAGATAAGGATGTGAGAAAAGTAACTAAATCAATATCTCCTATGACCGCAACCGTTACTACTACATCTACGGAAGTTGAAATACATTTCAAGGGTCTAGGCAAGATCCCATTAGAGACTTCCTCTTTCGGTTTAATTGGTGCAAATATCTAAATCTTGCTGGTAAGCTCTAAAATGCATGCACACTACTATGTGCAGGGGAGATAGCTCCGTCAAGAAAATAGAAAACTTGTACATAGGAGGAACACTAGAGAACACACTCAAAAGAATTGCACGTCACAACACATATTCATACGATGATCAATCTTTTCTAATTCATGTTTTATTTTATGCAGGCATAATGGTTCAAGAATTTGACCGAGATAAAGACAAAGGGAAAGATAGAGATAAGGGCAGGGGCAGAGACATAGGTTGGGACAACTCTTGCTCTATGCAGCCCAAATTTGGCACCACTTTCTTAAGGATGCCGAAGGACAT
Source organism: Allium sativum (assembly GCA_030737875.1). Classification (NCBI taxonomy): domain Eukaryota; kingdom Viridiplantae; phylum Streptophyta; class Magnoliopsida; order Asparagales; family Amaryllidaceae; genus Allium; species Allium sativum. The sequence goes on from JASFAX010001828.1 coordinate 40,024, forward strand.
GAGTCACGCCACAAGTGCACTTTTGATTATGGTTTTGGATATCGCTAAAGAGATCCCTATCGTCAACACTCCGAGTCCCTTCTTGGTGTTACAAAGTCTGTCAAAGCTGAAAAAAGGGCAGATTCTTGAAGTCTAAGGTTATCTACAGCACCTTGACCTCCCATTCTCTTAAAAGTCTACACCCACCACCTCCACTCAAAGACACAAGCAAAGATAAACCTAGATAAGGTCGAACGACTATAAAGAAGTCAGAGGGGAGAGAGAGAAGAAGTGGCAAGGAAATTATGTCAACATCGAAGAGCAATGAAATGATCCCGAAACAACAGAAATAGTAATTATCAAAGAATTTTCCTGAGTACTATTTCTTTGAACTTATCTGGTTACTAGAAATGCACCCTATTCCATGGAAAATTGATAAAGAAATTCATGATAGGAATTTTTGATGTATGTAATCAATATAACATTGTTTCAGATTACAGCTTGAAGCTCTCTAGTATGATTGTGAAGAAGATTGACGAGATCGCTGTTTTGAAGCTTAAGCCCAACGTCGATCAGTACTTGACCAAGTTGAGAGAGATAGATATTGAAGAGCTGAATGAGCAGCTGAATGTGGGCAGTAAAAAGATAGAGGACACGGCCTCGACAACAACTCAATCAAAGGGAAAATATAAGGATGTATTGGCCTCCCAGTCTGCTCAGATCAAAGTTGTTGAAAAAGACAACAAGGAGATTAAGAAGGAAAAGGAATGGTTAAGGAAATAAATGAAGAAACAAAGGGAATGAAGAAGGAAAAGGAGGAGATGAAAAGTTATCGGAGGCCAATAAAATGAAGGTGGAGGAGGCAAGGAAAACAAAAGCTCAGCAGAGAGATTCAATAAAGAAGTGCTAGGATATGTCAGAGAAGTTAGGAGTGAGTTTGAGCCTAGCTCGAGGAGCTTAGAGTTAAAGATGTAGAAGTTGAGGCTGAGATTGAGAAGAAAGTTGATTTAGCTACCCTAGGATTTTATGCCTAAGTTATCCATCATCATGATATCTTGGGTGTGCGAGGATATTTGCTTTAACTTGGGAAAGTTTCTTGGATAACGAGGCTATTGCACTAGAAGTTAAGGACTTAAACAAGAAGGCATGCATTGCTAAATATCTAAGGGATGATGAGACATAAGTTCTCAATGAAGGAAGGTGGCAGTTGACATAGGATGATAAAGTGGAGGCAGAGGAAGAGGGGGCTAAAGGGAAAGGGAAGGCGCTTGTGACCGAAAGCATTGTTATTTCTCATTCAGTTGAAGTAGGTGCTTCCTGATTACCTATAATTCCACCAATTTCTACCAGTAGCCCATCTCATACAACTACCACTCCTAAAGGGTATGATCTCAATTGCCCTGCGTTGAGCTCTAGGGTATTCTTTTCACTAATTGAGGTGGGCATCACCACTATGGAAGTTGCAGGCCTTGAAATAGAAGGTATTTCTACTTTGTCTCCAATATTCGAGATGACTATTAAAGAATTTAAGGAGGCCACTTGGCTTCCTACTGAGTTGCAAAGGAATAAATGAAGACTAACACTGCTTCATCTTCAACTTATAGATACTTTTCTGATGGAGACACCCATCACGTTTGCGCCAACAATTACCAAATCACCATTTGATGTAGAAGAGTACAAGAAAATTATGAACCTAGACTTTGGCGATATTGAGGCTTTTGTATATTTAGAGCAAGGGAAAACAGCTATAGAGAAAACATTTGTAAGGATAGATGAGTTATTGATAGAAGAGGGAGATAACGGAGGAGAGGGCGTAGTGATCACCAGTGCTGGCGACAACTCAAGAGGTCGAAGCTTGAAGGAGATGGAGGAAAAATTACAAATGAGCCCGCCATTTAGAAAGATAAGGTAGAAGCCGAAATGAGAGCTAAAGAGGAGATGATAAGGCTAAAACTACCATGGTTGAGCATACCCCTTCTCCTTTGTAGCTAAACATTCCCCCGGAAATAGGAGAGGAGATAACAGAAATTTCTTACATGGAGGACCTGGGAAAAGCTTTGGAAATTTTCCTCGTCCTCAACGACTCCGACTAATTGAAGAAGGGATTCGGTAGAAGTGGAGGAGGATCGAAAAGGAAAAGGAATGGTTCTGATGGTTAGTCTTTGCCTCTAAAGTCCGGTGGAAAGAAGAGTGGGGGCTTTTCCAAGTGATCGATCGATTGATTCTATAGGATATATTTATATGCTTTTTTGGTCGAATGTTTTGTAACAATGTAAATAAAATTTTGAACTTCCTTTTATTCTTTGTGATATTATCTAATTATTTTCGTATACTTTCCAGTCATCAAACTTGTATGATGCAACTCATGATCACACATAGATTTAGGAGGATTATTTGAAACTTCACTCTCGAGATCTCCTTTCAGTTATGAACTCGAGTCATGTAAAGTATAAGATTGTTAATTTCACTCTCGAGATCTCTTTATTAGTCGTTCATCTCAGGTTGTATGGAATACAAATTTTAGGACATCGTTCATTCACCCTTTATACTATCCTTTCATTTCGTTCAGGTTAGAATTAAGACTGTCGTTCGTTCACCTTTTTATACATATACCCAAGCCTTTAAAGTCAGAGTTGGCCAAGAGAATGGTCGCATTCTCTTCGGCTGTAGTGGTTGCCCCCACTTCCGAGGACTTAGAGTTAGTGGTCAGACACTTGAGTCACAAGCACCGTGAGTTGTTTATAGTCGGCCTAGCCGTTTATTCAAGGTTCGAGTTAATTCAAGCTCTAAGGCATTGTATTCACTGGGTTGCGCATATGCATGAAAGTCAGTCGTATCACAACTACCATACTATGCATATATGAAGGAACACCAAGAACATGATGTACCAAGAGCCTTTATTAAAAAACTAAGGAATATTTTGGGCAATATGTACCGTATAATGCTGAATTGACAACAAAGTACTAACTAAAATTGAAAATACAAAAGTTCTAGACAAAGGCTTAAGTAAAGTAGCGATGAAGATATTCTCTGTTCCAAGCTCTTTGTAGATCGGAGCTATCAACGGTCGTTATCTTGAAGATTCCATCTTCAAGCCTCCGTTGAATAATGTAAGGACCTTCCATCGAGAACCAAGACCGGTCGATATAGGAAAAATCCTTTACATGATGAGGTCGCCGATGTCAAAGCGCTTTGGAAGAACTTTGGTACTAAAGTATCAGGTGGTCCATTGACGATATGCAGCTACTTTAAGCATATTTTCTTCCCTCATCTAAAAATTCTAAAGATTCCACAAGGAGATCTCTATGGTTCGAGGATCATAATATGTTACATGGTGAGATTGTACTTCAACCTCAGCGGGAATTATAGCTTCGGTGCCAAGATAGAGTAAATGGATGTGGCCAGTCGTTGACTTATGGGTAGTTCATCAAGCCCATAAGGCTAACAGAAGTTCATCTACTCGCTTGCTTTCGGCCTATAATAAATGCTTCTCGAGTAGGGAATTTTTTATTTTGTTTATTTCTTCGACTTCTCCATTGGCTGTGGATAGCCAACTATTGAGAATTTCTTTTAGATGCAATATGGTGTCAGAAATCTTTCAACTCAAACTATCGAATTATGTTCCGTTATCAGAAATGATAGTTTTGGAAACCCTAAAATGACATATGATGTTACAGACAACAAAATTGATTACTTTCTCCATCGTGATTGTTGGGAGAGATTCGGCTTCAGCGTATTTGGTGAAGTAATTAACTGTAATGATGGAAAAGATGACATCACTTTCTGCCATTGGTAGAGTTCTAACAACCAAGAAATTTTGATATTTAGAAAATTTGAGTTTTTAAGAATTTAGTACAACCGCACACGATTCTGGATACATATACTCATTTTTCAATACGATTTCAAAAAGTATAACAATCATATAAGATAATTTTATTTGTTTCATCAACTTACCCGTTCAAACAATTTATTATATATTACTAGAAAATCAGAATTTGATGTATTTGGTCGATTTTGTCGATTAGTCTAAAACAATTTCAGGTTATATGACTTTTAGATATGAATATACATGTTTTAATTTATATAGGGAAGTAGAAAATCTATTTCGCGGATTTTCTTACATAAATGAGTTCGTCGAATAAAACATCAAAATATGAAGTTAATTTTTTTTGTCTAAAATCAACAGTTCAACAAGAATAAGCTGCACGAACGTTTTGCGACTTAAATAGTAACATATACATATGTTAACAAATATTTAAATCTCTCTTAAGTTAATAAAAATATTAATTTAGTTAATAAAGTAATTAATTAAGTTAAGTATATAAAACAAAGTATCAAATCAAAACTTTTTAAAATAAAACAAAATTATTATATTATTTGCTTGATCTTTAAGTTATTAAGACATAAAGGAAATCATCATTACAACTTTTCCACTTTCCAATGCAACAAGACATCCTTACATGAAGAAAGCTGCAAAAGAAGTGTAATCACTTCCTAACCATCTCAATACTAAAAAGCAAACATTAAATCCTAACACTGGAATAAGCAACACATCACTTCTTAAAGTTACTTAACAATTAAGTAATCCTTTTCCTATAAATACCCTACCCCTTTCTTCATTTTCACCACTTCAATCATAAATCAAAAACCTTCTTCTTCCTCTCTTCTTCATCATTTTAATGGCTTTCCAAAATAGTTATCTTGTTTCCATCTCCAAGCTCCGCCAAACCATGACCGCAACATCTATCACTTGCAACCGAAATACCTCCACTCAAAACCAAGCCCAAACACAAAATTCACTCAAATTTGCAACAACTTCAAACCACCATAAGTTTCTGTCCCGGACAACAAATCCAATTTTTTTTGAAACCATGAAAAATTTCAAGAGCAATAACTTTCTAGTTAAAACACTTTTTCTAGTTCCATGCCTAGCTAGCCCAAAACCTCTTTTTTCTCCACTGCAAATTTTGAGTTCGAAACGTAGCCTGAAAATACCCCATTTTCAAACTATCATAACTCTGCCCAAATGAAACTAAATTTCAAAATTATTTCTTTTACCCATGTATAATTCCAGTGGCTACAACTTTCATGTCGACACTTCATCCAGTTTTGACCGCAGCTTGTTCAAATACCCAGTTCTTTAAACAATATTTTTCAGTCTGATTTTTTATTTTCTTTTGACCATAACTTTCTCAAAATTGATCCAAACTGAGAAATTCTTTTTTTAAATAATAAAGAAAAGAAATTTCTACAAATTTATTCTATGACTTTTCCCAATTCTAAGTGTAGAATGTCCAAAAACCCGAGTTAAGTTGACATACTTTTCTGGTAAAATTTTGTCTTTGAAACCCCACTCAAGTTCAAATCCTTTTAAACCCAATTGATCCATATTCTCTTCTAAACAATAGGAAAGTATAAAAGAGAGAAAGGGAGGGGATAAGGAGGAAGAATCTAGCTTGAAGAATTGACGTGTTAGCCGCAACGCGAAATTAGAGAGCGCTTTCCAAACTTGAAGAACGGAGGAATGAAAGTCAAAGGTGAGAAATTTATCTCACAGTTTTTGGTTAAATCTAATATTACAAACATATGATATGTTAGGTAAAAATGATACCCTAATTGATTTTATATTCATATGTTATTAAGTTGATTGTCTGCTTATATGATTGATTATGTTATTGGAATGATTGTTGAAATATTGGATGATTAGCTATGCTAGTATATTGATAATCGCCAAGTTATGTGAATGGGTGAATAGTGATGAAAATCACTATATAATATGTTTTTTGAATAGATGACTGATATTATTTTTGATTTTTATAATGACCCTTTGCTTGAATAAGCAAATTATAACCCGATTTAATATCCTCACTTATAGTGTATGTTGAATGTTATGTAGTTGGTTATGAAAATTGAAGTTATCATAATCATATACAATTTTGAGTAATTACTTAAGTTACATTATAGAATTTGTATTCAGATTTGGTTTAACATCCTATTTGAAAAGTTAATACTTTTTTAAAAGCGATTTATGAAGTTATTATAAGTATTTAAAATAAATTTGAAAGCTGTTTCAAATGTCGATTTTTTTTATAAATGAATATTCTAAATTTAAAAAATAGATATGGAATAAATTCTACAAATCATTTAATGTTATTTAAAAGAGATTTGAATTTTCAATTATTTAAAAGATGTTTTATTTGGCTAAGTCATGTTAGTACTTTCCATAACATTTTTGAAATGCTGCAAATACTATAATTTTTTGAAATAAAAATTTAAACTTAACGGTTCTTTCTTGAATCAACCTTGAATGTTTTAACCTAAAAATCTAGTAATTATAAAGATAATTTAAAATGTTTACAACTTATTTCAAAGTCAAAGTTAAATGCACCTACCTGCAGATGTTATCCAAGCTGGAGATCAATTTTGGTCCGACTGTCTTGCCTGATTCTTCTTGAGTGAATTCCCTTCTGACATTGATGTCTATGAGCATGTTAGACGTGTGTGGAAATTGCGTGGAGGCTTACGTGTAACTTTTGTTGACGACATGTTCTAACTCAATTTTTCTAATTTGGAGGAAAGGATACATGTTCTTGAATCGGAACCATCAATATTAGCAAGTATTCCTTTCATCATTACCTCTTGGAGGCCCTTTATTGATAGTGCTCACGAACAAAAATTTTCTAATCCAGTATGGGCTCAACTCTTGCATGTTCCATCTGTTCTTCAATCGCTTCTGGGGTTGAATTGGCTGGCGTATCATCTCGGTAAGATAATTTGTTTTGACGTGAACACAGTGGCTATAAAAAGGCTTTCCTATGCTCGAGCTCTTATTGAGATTACGCCTGATAAAACTCCACCGTCAACGATTGAAGTTATAATAGAAGGTAGAGTGGTGAATATTGATGTTACCTATAGCTAGGTACCAGACATTTGCTTATCATGTAATTCATTCGGCCATACTGAGAAGGCTTGTGCACATTCTACTGTACACAATTTTCCTGTTCCTCCTAAGGTCCCGTTGCCTTGGCCTCCTGATAGGAGGTGGTTACCTAAAGAGAAAGCTAATGTCTCCCCTCCAGTCCAAGATCCTTCTCCTATTAATGTTGCTACAACGCTGCCACTGCAGTCTGATGCAACAGCCCAGGTCCCCCCATCTCCTAAAATAAAGTGGTGTACTCATGAAAAAGCTTGGTTACGTCCACCTACAGATATTCATTTTGATCCGTTCACTGAAGATTTTCTCATGTACGTAAGTGGGAAAGCTAAAGAGACTCGTCGTCTGCATTACACTACTATTGAGAATGATCTCATACTTTCTAATGATGGTTTTTATGGTGAGAAAAACAAGGAATTGTTAGATGATGATAGATGGGATCGGAAATTCTGTTCCACTCAGGATTATGATGGTTATGTTCCTGACTTGGTCTCTCTTTTTGCTGGTTATATGTTGCTCTCTAGACCAGTGTCTTCTGGCTCCCAAAGTAATTCCTCCCTTGATGGTGAGGAATAATCCATGTCACTAGTTTCTATGAAACACCATCTCACACCTGCTTTATTTTGTTTGTAGTTTATTCTTTCTAAGCTAGCTCCTGTGCTGTGAGCCTGTACGGTTGAGTGGACGGAACACTATAATTTTCGAACATAGCTGATTGCTAACTACAATCACCTGAACTACCCTATATTTTTATTATTAGTTACAAAAAAAGGTGTTTGCGGTCACCTAAAAATCTGGTCGGCCTTGCCAATTTTTTATTAAATCATTAACTGAGTATGTGGGTACGACTAATACATCGGGTAACATTTGTGAGAGTCAATCAATTGACAAAGGAATGGAACCGATCGAAGGGAAAGCCCGGATACTCTATAAATTAAAAAAACGAAATAAGGGTTTAGAATCGATCAAATAACTTGACCACCTTAAGGTGACAGAACGATAGTATCTAGGCTTGGGTTTGGAAAAATAGTTTCCTGCTCTCCCTGGCTATCTGATCTAGCCTGATGGAGGGAATTGTGATTTTGATTTATTCAGATCAAGAAATTATAAGAATTGAACTTAAATAATTATCGAGTAAAGAAATGAATTAGAAATATCGTAAACCAATTAAGTACAAATGATTTACAAGTTGAAATGAACAAATTTTGAATGTCATAAAGATAATCTTCTTATACTTAGCATTAAAATCCGTAGAGGGAACTTGTCTTATTCATGGAATTTAAAAGGTGATCTCACCGTTATTCCGCCCATAGCACTCATTGAATACAAAATTTGAGACTGAGTAAATGTAGATAGTTTCTACATTCCTATATACTTAATAATATTAATTAATATTTGTTCTAGAGTTGTAGTAAATGATGTCTTAAATAACATTGTGTTTAACCCGTTAAGAAGTTTTAAGAATTTGGATCATGAGATAAGCAAGGAAATTAGTTTTAAATTAACCAATGCAAAAGATTAATTTATTTAGAATTACTTTAAGACGAAGAGGTGGGATTTTGCAATTATACAATAGTATGAATTAGTCTAATTGAAATTAGACTTTATAAGGGAGTATATTCACAATTTTGGACAATAAATTTTCCTTTGGAATTATTAAATTTATGAAAAAACGA